>JAPDSC010108036.1:412759-528234 GCA_026290005.1 Latrodectus geometricus
ATGTAGCGTACGAATGCTTATTAAATTGGATGACATGATTCTAACTGTTTTCAAATTTGTTTGCAGAGGGATCACAGAAAAGGAACATCATGAGAGCAACACCTCCAGATGCTCAATCTGATCCATTTTCTTTTCTAACAAGACTATAGCATTTAATTTTTAATGTATCGCTAGCTTTCAAATAAATCTCTTGTAGTGCAGTGTAGATCATATGCACTTTTTGTGACATGTTTTGCTGAAAAAACTTTTTATGTGACAAATTTAGCTGCGAGACTCTCGATAGATTCATGAAATCATTAATGTCCTCCAGAGCATGTTTTATTTAACTATTTGTGTTTTTCGTTTTCTGATCTGAAATGATCTGAGGAGAAGTCGATGAGCCCATGTCCATTTCTGTTTCAGAAGAAGATATTTCAATTGTTCATTTGTAGCTTTTTTCAAAGAAGCTTGGTTTTTTAAATTTTGCATCATCAGTCTTGGATTCATTAGAAGTTTATATAGATTTTTTGTGCCATTTATAGTTGCTGTATAATAGTGAACTTTAATGACACAATTGACAGGTAAACTACTTTTCTTTGCGGAATTTATGTTTATTTTAAGTCCTGTTTATAATACACAAGTGTAGGAGACTCCAACTTTTGGTGTTCTATTTTTTACTATTTTTCTTGCCTTCGAGAAAGTAATATTTTGTTGTATCTCATCTACAACTATTTCTTTCCGTTAGATCCGTTATGTGGAAAACGCACCATGTAAATCATAACAATTACAACATTTGAAAGTTTATGTAGTACAATTATTAGTTTCATATCCAGATTGTGCACATTTTTCATATATATTATCAGTATCTTGACAGGCCTGTTGAGTATGACCACATCTCTGACATTTGAAACACCTAAGTGGATTAGGGGTGTATAGGACGAAGTTTGCAACTCAAATATATTACTTTAATGGATTTTGGAAATACTAGTGTCTAAAAAGTTAAGACAACATTTTGGGTGAAAATATATCTACCATCATGTCGAATATTTATACGACGTGCAGAGCAAACTCATTGATAACGCAGTTCTTTCAAACATTCTGCTTCTGTAATATTCTTGAAGTTTCGGTTAGAAAGAACAAATCGAGATTGATTTAAGGTTTTACTAAATGATGTTTCGACTGAAAATGATCCCAATTTTTTACAGTTACTGATTACCAAAGCTTCTTTCGAATCAATTTGAACGAGAAGATCTCCAGATCATAATTTTTTGGCATTTCGTATATTACCAATAGATGATGTGAGAAGATTTTGTACTAGAAAAGATGATATCGAATGAAAAGTGTTAGGAGTGCTTATCAACATGTAAAGAGTGGATAAATTAGTTTCAACTACCAAAGAAATAGAACTCATAAGATATTTATAAAGGTTCAGGTTCAACGACACCACCCACCATGGAATCTTACAAGGGGTGACAGCCACCGGCTCTATACATTTCCAGCCTTGATGCTTACCATATTGCTAACCAATACCTATAGACATGGTACCACTCCGGAGACAGTGACCACCCTTAATGCCAAACCCAAGGATGTGCCTCCTTCGCTTGTTCCTTAGCAGACGAGAATAGTTATGAACCAGCTGATTGATACATACAGTGTTCCACCATCCAAAAGATTACCAAGCATAGCCAACACATTTTGACTGTTCATGAGAAGAAAGAAACAAACTGAGAGCCTACAACTACTCATGGAAAGTTCCCTCCATCGAGGGATGGAAGAGAAGAAAAGAAGATAGAAAAAGAGAGAGAGAATAATGATCCCTGGGATTGGGACATCGGTACTCATCTAAAAAATCATGAGGAAGACACGGAGTTTAATTTTGAATTAAATTGTACTTCAAATCCTGCTCAGAGAACTTCCTGGTTTTGTTGCACTCTTTCCAGTACTGAATCTTTGTTTACTTGCTCCAACTAAGGATCTTGTGTGTGATCAAGTTTGTTACGTAAAATAGAACATACTTACGTAATGAAAACTGCAGTTTCTAGGCTGCAGTGCAAGACTCTTTTTCGATGCAAACAGTGAAAACAAGATTTCAACATACCAAAACATCTTTCAATTGGATTTATTGCTCTTCTGTGACTGTTGTGCTTCTACGGGGCCTACTCCAGTAGTGATTGGAGTCATTAACCTTGACTCTAGTGCGTAACCACTATCTCCTATGACAAACGTTATACATAACAAGATGGGAGAATCGAATAGAAAACACATTATTTTTAAAAATGTTTACTAAAAACACTTACTCACCAACTGACTAATTAATACAATTTCGTTATGACATACGCTGAACTGTTGTCTGAATGAAGAAATTTAGATCCTTTTGGACAAATGAACTGACTTTATTGAAAGCTAAACGAGATAGACTTAGGTGAAAGGCAGAATTGACTTCGCGCCCCTGTGATGTCCAAGCCTGGAGAAAGCAATCTGCATCCTTCAGAAAAGCAGTAATTGCCAGCAAACGATCTACATTTAAGGAATTTATTTCCAGTATAGACTATCGAACTGATAGTAAAAGAACGTATTAATACATAGGCAATCTAATAAATTATTCTACTGCCCCACCTAAACAAACCTTTTCAGTTGAAGGGAAAAAGTTTTCATCGGATTCAGCTGTAACAAGAGCTTTCGCACAGCATTTCTTCGAGGCCCATCGCAAAGATAACCATGCAAAAATAAATTCACCTACTGTCAAGCAGAAAACTGCACAAGGTTCAAATCCGATAATGAATCAGTTTTTGCCGCACCTATAACCAGGGAGGAATTAACCTATGCACTGAGAAGCCTTTCGACCGGTAAATCACCAGATGCAGATGGCATCCATCCTGAATTTCTAAATCCACCTAGGCCCTTGTGCATTTGCAACCATCTGGAACCTTTTCAATTTAATCTGGAATTCAAGCAACATCCCGGCTGATTAGAGAACTTTTATTATAATACCAATTCACAAGAAGGACAAAGACCCAAAAAATCCTTATAGTTACAGACCTATCTCACTGACCAGCGTTATGGGGAAGACTATGGAAAAAATTGTTATGAGAAGACTCAACTACTACTTAGAATCTAACGGACTACTGGCTGAAGAGCAGGCTTGTTTTAGAAACTTCAGATCCACCAATCAACATGTTGCCCTCTTGAGCCAATCAGTTAAAGATGCCCTTGATAACAGGCAGATCTTGACGGCAGTTTTTATTGACCTCAAGTCTGCTTATGACAAAGTATGGCGAGAAAATCTTCTTTTGAAAATATCTGAACTGGGTGTCAGGTCAAACCTTTTTAAATGGATAAGGGGCTTTTTGTGCCAACGTTCCTGCAAAGTTAGATATGGCAACGCACTGTCAAACTTCAAAATCTTTAAGACGGGCCTCCCTCAAGGTGCCGTTAGTAGTTGTACTCTTTTTAACACTTATATCAATGACCTAATTATTAAAATTAGAGACAACCCTGGGATCAAATGCCTCCTATATGCTGATGATCTAGTCATATGGACTGTCTCTAAAAACGTTCAGGCAATGAAAAGTACAGAGGCTAAACTTTCTCCCGATTTAAATGCTCTGGAGAGTTGGTGTAATTTCAATAACATGGAGGTCAATCTATCTAAATCATACTGCCTCACTTTCTCATTTATGCATCAATCCGGGGAACCTCAATTAATGTTTAAAGGCAACTTAATCCCTACGTGCAACGATTTTAAATATCTGGGTGCGACTTTTGATCCCAAACTAACCTGGAAGTCTCACGTATAGGACGTTTCCAACCATGCTCTGAAGAGACTGAGTGTCCTCAAACGTCTTGCCGGAGCAAGATGGGGTTGCACTGGAAAAACCATGCTTCAGACCTACCAAGCGTTTCTTCACCCCCTCTTGACTTATTGCTGTGAACCACTCATTGTGGTGAAAGAAAAAGAACTTGATACTTTGGAAAAAGTACAAAATCAATCCCTACGCATCATTACTGGAGCAGTAAAGACTACCCCGATAGATGCTATGCTTTTGTTGACTGGTGTTAGACCATTAGAAACTAGGATCCAGGAGAAGGCTCTAATTATCTGGGAAAAGATCACTAGAGTTCCTGGCTGCTTTTCACTTTGGAACGAGGCCAGCTGATACCTAAATAGAAATTTACACTCTAAAAAGCTTTCTTCAGGGAATTTTACACCTAAAAAATTTTCTCGACTTAAATTATGAACCTGAATATCTTGTACCGCCTCAACATCCAATAAAACTGAAACAATTTTGCATCAATCTTTTCCTTTTATGCTTTTTCCATTTATGCCCCTGTGGGACGAGGTTCTGCTTTTGACGGAGAAATCGCGGCAATTCGTTTGGCTCTATCTCAGCTACTTTGCCGCATAGATCAATTTATAAAAGCTGTCGTCCTCTGTGATTCAAGAACTGTTCTGCTGGCCATTGCATCCTCTAATAATCCTTTAATACAGGACATTTTGAACTGCAGCCAACATCTTGACATCCCTTGAGAAGATTATTGTCCTCCAGTGGATCCCTGCCCATAGCGGAATCACAGGTAATGATAATGCAGATTACCTTGCAAAGAAGGGCGCTTTAATTATGCAGACTCCTACACGCACTATGCCCTTCTGTTCTATTAAAGATCTTGTCAAAAGAACTCTTAAGACCAGAGCCCACGAAGAGCTTACTAACATCATTTCTCTTAAACCTTGAAGGAATGACATCCTAAATCTGCGCAACAGCCCAAGACTTCTTCAAGCCCTAAATCTGCGCAACAATGCGGTGACTGAATTTCGCCTCGCCACCGGGCACGACTGACTGCGAAAACGTCTGTATAGATTCGGTATCGTTCCTTCTCTGCTCTGCACTCTTTGCAACATTGGTGAGGTCATGGACGCAGCGCATCTCCCTCGCGGCCCTGCACTTCGAAATACGTCTCTTACTGAGCGCTATTGAGAAGCTAGAGATGTTGGATTAATAGACTCTGCTGCAGCATTTTTTTTGTGTAATTGTTCAATTCTTTTTATTTAGTTTGCTGTAACTGTCTACAATCTGCCATTGGAAATAAAAAATATTAATTGAAACTTTTGATTGTAATTATCAATATTTTTATAATGATCCCACTCTGCTAGTGATATATCATTCTTATTTTAGTTTTCTCAAATAAATTAAAAAAAATTATTTACTCACTTTAACATCTACTGATAATGCTATCCCTGTAGTACTTCGATTCTGCAATAGTGAAGATAATTCTGAACAAATTTCGGCAATGTTTGTAATGTTTAAACTAAATGTTTGTTTAACTTCAGGAATAATCAATAAGAATTCATCAGGAAGAGAAAATGGATTTTTTCTATTACTATAAATCAGCCAATGCTTTAAATTTATCTCATTACTTATTTCTTTTAATATGGCCAAAGAAATTAATTCAGCCATTCTTAACTATCAATGAAAATCAACACGCAAACATTTGTTGATAAGTCTCAACGACAAAAAGAATGTGCACTTGTCAATGCACAAATACAGACTACGAGATATTGGTAATCGATCGCTACGCCACCTAACAAATGACTATCGCATCCATTGGGTGGAATACGTTCTCAGGGTAAAAATAATGTCAGAATTGTTAATCTTCATTTTTCATTTGCCAAAATTTTCGCTCACGTGACAAATTTAAAAACAGATTTTTTTTAAGAATTTACCTATCAAAAAATAATTTGATATATACTTAATACCATATTAAATGTTACTTTTTTTATTTTTGTTTCAGTATTATGTGTCTATATATAATATAAAAGAACAATATCATGAGCCCCAATTCAAGAGATTCATATTAAAATAATTGCAAGTGATAAATAAACAATCACGTGCAACAAACTTATTCGTTAAATTTTTTCCTTGCACTTAAAAATAAACCTGCAAGTGTCATGGATTTCAGAAATAAGAGCTGAAAACAAATATTAATCAATGGTAATAGTATTTTATAATTCGATTTTTAATTATTTCACCCTTTTACAGTTTTCTTTTTCCTTTTTTAGTGTACATATTATATAATTTTACTAATATACAAAACAAACTGAACAATATTGAATAATTAAAAATAAGTTACATTAAATATTATATCCATATATGTTGAATTTTATGTAAGTTGAGTATAAAACTTGGAGATAACAATTATAAGCTTTTCGAATGCTACGTTTCATTGCATTGACAAGAAATAATGGTTTGAATAGCTTGGAGTCAGAATAATGAGAAATTATGAAAACACTTATATTAATGCAAAAAATCTGATTAGTATATTCAGAATACAAATATTCAAAATAAATATATTTGGTTCACAAGTTTAATTCAAAAAATTTTATTCCCTTCCAATATGCATTCAATATTGCTAATTAGGAGAATACACAATTTTAATTATATATTTAACAATACTTATACTCATGCAATTTATATTGTTATTATACATAAGGATATATTTAGCAAAAAATTAACTGCAAAAAAATTGAAAATCATTAATAAGCACTTAAATTACCTTGCAAACTACTATTAAAATTATCTGATTTATCTTTTCATTGCATTTAAAAAAGCATGAAGAGTTTTGGTGAAATAATTTTAGTTACAGAAGACAAGTCATACTATTGGTCATTAGAAATTTTATTTTTCTTTTAAATGTGCATTAAGTATTAATATTGAAATATTCTAATCACTGGTACTACACATGAATTAATAAAATTGTTTTATTTAAAAAAAATGAGTTAAATCAGCAACAAAAGTATTTATTTAAGCTATTGATATCATAGATACTTGGATGAAGATATAATAGATAGGTGTCTATGTTTTTGTTATGCTAACAGTTTCAATAACAATACATTTTTTGACTTTTCTTTTTGTAAATAAACATCTATTAATGTTGGTGAAACACTTTAGTATTTGAATGTGTTTATACCATGTAGAAATGCTAAGAAATATTTTCCTAATATTTTTCTATAATATAATAAGACAATATTAGCATAGCAAATATTAAAAATGTACATGGTTGGGTTTTGTGGCGCAAGGTCCAAAAAAAGCAAGCGATACCTAAAAATTGAGATCTTGTTTCATAAATATATATATATGTTATTGTTATGTTATTAATAATTATCATAGATTTTTTTTTGCAACAAATAGATATAAAAAAAATCTTGATCATAAATTTACCTTGTCATTGATATTAATGTTCATCATAATTAAATTAAACAATTGTGACTGTCAGTTAACTACTTTCAAACTTAAGACTTTTAAAGCATGAGATATGTGATTTTTATTTCTCATATAAATATAAGAACCTTGATAAATATGTTAAATTATTTAAATAAATAATTATAGATTAGTATTAGAAGAGTCAATTTTTACTTAAATTCAGTAGTAATACTCTTACCAACATCATTAAAAATTGAAACTGATTCCGATTAACATTTAACGATTAAGATCTATTTAAGATTATTAATATTTCAATCTACTGATAAACTCAATGAATTATGAAAAAAATTAGAACATTAGTGTATTTAAAATGTACAATTATGATAAATTCTGTGTAGAAAGTCACTAACGACAAAATAGTAATTACCAGATACATTTCTGATACAAGAAAACCAACTTAAAAAGTATCAGAAAAATCCTAATTCTAACTAAGAACGAAAGTTATCAAAACACAGAAAAACGCAGTTTAGGCGTCAATGGCTTCGCTTATACTATATAAAATCATACTTTCTTCTGATATCAGTGGCTCCGCCTTTAAGGTATCGTCACACAGCACAATGATCACACTGTCCCATCAGCTGGGTTACTATGCTGTTATTGAAATTGCATAAAATTGGCCACGAAGGCGATTGAATGCAGCAATTGGTGAACTAGCCACGGATATCCAAATATCTCTGCCAGTTTATTGGAGTTTTCTAAAATTTGATTGTTTAAATTGAAATTGAAACCATAGTTAACTAACAACATTTTTTCTTAAACAAAAATATAGCTTAATGAGTTCAATTCTAGCTTCACAACATTCTATCAGCTTCATGATAAAATGTATTTAAATGGTGACTTAAGTTAAGATTATTCTTTAACGATCTATTTATGAACAAAATTACCTTTTCACTTTGATGCGTTTAAATTTATATAATAGCTAATTCTTATCAATTCATTCTTATTCTTATGATTACAAAGTTGATTAAAGTTTGATTGGAAAATAATCGACAAAACTAAGCTATGACACAGACGTTTCTTTCGATGTGTTGCTTCTGTTTTGATTTAAATATATTCATTCAAGTCTCTATCAAAGTTGAATACAAGTACAATATATTGTTATAAGTTTCCAATGCAGCATTGCCACTGTTTGAATCAAGATTAAAATTCACGTATATTTTAAGCTCAATGGAATCAGACAAATGAGTATTAGTAATGTTCAAAATGTTTTTCCAAGATATTGAATTTGTAGTTGGAATACCTATTTAACAATTACCATTTAACTAATAACAGAAGCTTCTATTGAGTGCGCACGCTCAGAAGTTACAAAATTCTTTTTAGAGATTTTTATGCGCATGCGCTTTTGTCGTGAACAAACATTCTCTCAGTTTGTGTTCTTGTTGAAAAGGATTGCGATAGCACCTTTCTCCTGACCGAGAAGTTAGTTATCATTTAGTTTTAGAAACTTTCTACGTATGCTTTCAATTTAGATTGTAAATTATGTGAGAAATCAAATTTTATTTTATTATTTCAAGTTGGTGAAAATGTATATGTTAACATGAGCTCAACAAATTCCTGCCATTCACTATTTATAAGAAGGAAATATTTTAGTGGCCTCTAATTATAATCTTGCAGTTTTAAACTAAATATCAAATTGGATACTTAGATTAGAAGGTGTGTTATTCTAATTAAATTATTATCATAAGAGATATTTATCTTGCTTTGTGCTTATTTATTACTGATTGCTTAATTTAATTAGTGCAGTTTGTGTGTTAAACTTTTTTTAAAAGGATCTGACTAGCAATTTTTTAATTGAAAAAATGAAATAATTTTTAATAGAGATGCGTATTATGCGTTATTTGTAATCATAATTATGATTTTGTGCATAATTTTTTAAAATAATTTTTCTCAATAGAATGCCTTTTCTATCATTTATTAATTAATATAATATTTCATTGTTATTTATTTCTATATATATTATTAGACTTTTTTATAGAATATAAATGAATAGATTTTTTTATAGAAAATTTTATTATACAAATAAACATTACACCCAATTATATTGATTATGCAGGTGTCATTTGCAAATTACTAATGACTATATTTATAATATTTTGGAATTGTTTTGATAGATTTGTAGTGTTGATACATTTCAGTATTTATTTGAAATTTGTATGATCAGTACTGTTGCTCTAATTGAATCAGTTATTTCAATTGTAAAATGTAATTTTCTTTCATTTGCTATCAGGAAACAAATTTCAAATCATTAAGTGTTTAATTTTATTGTTATTGGTTCAGTTGTTTAGTAAGCATAACTAGTGCTTGGGTACAATACGTATTTTGGTGCTTTCCTTACTACAAAAAATATTGTACTATAGTATATAGAGTAAGCCTAATCAGATAATGCAATTATCAGTAGAAAAGTACTTACTTTAAAATCTAAAATATAGATAATTTTTAAAATTGAACTTATACTTTTTTAATTTGAGACCAAAAATCTAATTAGAAAAATATAAAACTAGATTTAAATTTGGATTTGAATCATTGGGAATAATTGGACTTATGTGGCTTAAAATTAGTTAAAAAGGGAATGACAGCCAACACAATTTATGTTACATGTTTATATAATTGTTTTAAAAATATACAAATTCTGAGCTATAAAAACATAACAAATATAAATATCTGTTTTTATTAACAATGACCCCCAAGCTGTGTTAGTGGCTAGGGTGTCACCCTACCATGATGAAGACTTTGCTTCAAAACTCCTTAGTGTAAGTGTTCAGTTAGCAATTGCTATTAATTTAATATATATATTTTACACCAGGTGGCATAGTGGTAACTTCACACTCTCAATGCACCAGTCCAAGATGAGATTGTAGGTTGTCAATGGGCTGCTATTACTGCAAAGTTTAGTTTTTACTTATTAACAACAATGATATATTAATTATACAGCATACATTTTCCTTGTCATCAGTGTCTATCACTTCCAATTTTTTTCATTCTATATTTAAAAATACTAATTCAGTTAGCGATTTTGTCCCTTGATTAATTGCAAGCATATGTCAGAAATAATTTTAATTTACTATATGAGTATCTACAACTAGCAATTGGCGCAGCTTGTCCTTTTTGGACCTTGTGCCATAAAACCCAACCAACCTACAACTAGCAATTGATGTTCAATAAATAAGGGTTATTTGAGGTGCAACTCTTATATTTGAGAAAACATTGTTTTCATATGAGATTGTAAGGGTAAAAAGCTTTAATGAAGTTTAAGGTTTAATTTCTTTAAAACAAAATTATTTTTTATATTTGGTTTAATAAAATCAGAAATATTCTGAGCCAGAATCAGTATGAATTTATAATATCAGTTTTTCCAAAAGTAATACACTGAATGTTTTTAAGTTTTTTTTCATTGATTCAAATTATTACCAGGAATTGCAGATTTTAAAGTGTAGATCCTGGTCTATTTAGCCTAAAAATGGCCTGTTGAGCAATAAACCAAACCATGTATTACAAATAAAAAAAAGAAGTTTTAACATTCATATCTCATGATTTTACTTCAAGAAGTTTTTTCAGTTGTTTTACGAATGAAATGTATCTATCAATTTTTAATGTTTCTGACTTATTTAATAAAATTTTGAAATATATTTCTTTATTATATTTTTATTCAAATTTATTTTGAAGGTACTATTTTTTGCAATATTCTTTTTCATTCAATAAATTTATAACATTCTAATATTCTTTTAATTTAGAATGCAGGACAATAATTATACTTTATTTCATTACATTCCTTTTGAATGATTTTTTTTAAGTTAAAACATGCTTTTATTATATAAATTGAAGTAATTAGTTAAAAAATAATTATCAAGAAACATTTTATGTGTATTTAAATATAACAAGCATTTATTGCATTTGGTCATTAAATGTAATTAGAATTTTTGGTACTTGCATACTATGAGAACTACCTAATATATATCACCAAAACTTGTGATCAGAAAAAATAATATGACATAATAAAAAACCTAGGCACTAGTATAGATTATAAAGAGTACTGAAATCGAGTGTATTATGTAAATATTTAACTCATGTTAGTCTCGCCAAGGAAAAATTTTTATTACCTTATATCTTTAAGATTATAATTTTATATGTTTAAAGTAATCATAGTATTTTTAAGTATCAAATTTTCAAACCTAAACTGTTAATATAATGGCAACAAATTACAAGCAAAATAAAAGTTACTCCAAAAGTACCTAAATTTTAAGTAATTTGACTTCAAATAATTTTAAGTAATAAACAATTTGATTTTAAATTTTAAAGCTATACATCTATGTTTATAAATGTGGATCAGATTTAATGTGCAGTCACCCTTGTTACAATTTTTCCTCATTTGGCAATAAATAACATTTTCTGGCAACCCATGTTTTTGCTCTGGCAATATTTTTCTATATTCTGTCTTTTTTTTTAGATCTTACTTATGCAAAATGGTGAGATTTTTTGGGATGTTTTGAATAAATCGCCAAGGGTAACCATACTGTAAATTTTTACCATAAACATTTATGTTGGCTAAAAATCAGTGTAAAGTAAACAAAATGTAAAGAATACATGGTAGACAGAAAATAAAACTTTTGCCTACCAGAAAATACATAGTCAACAATTTTTTAGTGAAAATTTTACAGTAGATTCTATCATTTTTAACAAAATAATTCTGTTAATTGTAAATAAAAATTTGTGATATTTGAGAAATAATGACATATTAACTATATAAATATTAACAATAAAAAACAAACTATGTAATTTCTTTGACCTAAAATTCAAAAAGTGCAAATCATGTCAGTGCAGTCACTGTCATATGTTACAATAGGCTGATGCCTATTTTATAAATCAATTAATTTATTTAGTAAGGAGTTTATTTTTAAATAAGCCTTGATATAAATAATAACATTAATCTCTTTTTTTGAATCCTTAAGTTAATTTCTTCAGTTGTATTGCTAGCATTATAATCAGTAAAATAAAGTAAATGAAATTTTAAACCTTTTCCTAGTTAAAATTAACTACTGTAAGTTCAGATAAAATATTTTAATATTTTCTCCTTTTTTTTTTTTAAATGATGAGACAAAATTTTGCTGTTTGTTTAAATGCATTCATAATGGTTTACACTTTAAACTGTAAGTCAATTAGTCAAATTAGCCTTTCATATAAAAATTCTACTTTACAGAAATAAATCAAATTTCTTTGATAGTTTATGCAGCTTTCTTTTATAATAGAAAAAACCAATCTAATCAATTATTTTATAATGTATGTGTATAATTTCTTACATATCAAATTTTAGATTACAGGATTTTAATGTATTTAAGGTGACTTATATGTTATATTATTTTTCAACCACTGGGCATGAAAATATATAAAATAGAATCTTTTCATATAAATGAATATATATTGATTTAAATATATATTTAGTAAAAGTTTTTAAATATTTAATCATTATTATAACTAAAGAGATTAAACATTCAGATTAAAATGTAATATTAAGAGATACATAGTTAAAGATTAAAAAACTACCTTAAACTGTAAATCTTAATCTAATAAGCCTCCTGGACAAAAGTTACTGTTGAGTAAAATCAATAAATTTTTATTTTATGTTAATATCTATATTGGAGTTCTATGTTGGCTAACAAATATAGAAATATATTATACCATGTGTGATGAGTTATATCTTTTACAATTTCATGCGCATATTCATTGCCCAAAATATGTTTGAGATGTCAGCTGCAAATAATAAGTTTAAATTTAATTTACATTACAAAATTGCTTAGTTAATGAAAAAAATTGGGATTGAAATGCTTACAATGCAGTACATGTAACAAAAAGCAAGAAAAGAAAGAAAATTAATTTCAAACACTTAACTTCTTTTTTTTTTTTTTTTTTGTTTATCAGGTTTTTATTTTAAAATATTTGGCAATTAACTTATTATGAAAATTTATGTATTTTAACTTATAAAAAGAGAAATTATTACTATACGTATTTAAAATAATTAAATCTTCATGAACACAAAAAATCGCAAAATTAAAAATTTCCTTTCTTTCTCTTTTATTATATATTGCATATCATTATAATATTGTATATTTTTGTAAACATTGATTTTCTAAATTGTCTTAGTATTATTTGTCTTATTATTTCTTTCACTTTTATTTGGGACAGGGTAAAATGGCTGCTGCATATGAAACAGATTGAGAAGAACAAAATTTGCAGCATGAGGATATTGATTTTGCACTTAAACATTGCTGTCAGCTATTCTGTACCTATTTCTATTGCTTGTCAAGTTTCTTCTGCATTGTGAGCATTGGAGGCCAGTGAAGAGGAAGGGGAGGAGGAAAGTGGCTGCTGTAGTCCTGGGCTTCTTCGCAGGATGGGCTCCATGATCAGCAGCTTCTTTCAGACTGGAGGACATCTTTTGTCATCTGGGACATCAGAGGCAACAAGGCATGCTGTGCTCTCTCTCCTCCATGATATGAGAGAAAAAGAGCTCTCACACATAGAGTGGTGCCACATTGAAACATATATCGCCAGTATTCCAAAGGTACTGGTTTTTCTTTTCTTGTATTGTTATATTTTGGTATTCTTCCATTTTGGAAAGCTGTAAAGTATTCAACAAAATTGCTACTAAATCATGCATAATTACCACTTTTCAGTGACCCTATAGGTGCAACTTGTTTTAATTTTCACCTTGCACATTAAACATCAACCAGTTGAGAATCCTACATGGAACCCCTTCATTATTGAATGCGTGTATTTCAAATTTCATTGTTTTTTTAGTTATATTTATCTTTGCTATTTCCTTTTATTTTCAGCCATTAAAAAGTGTAAATTATTTCATAATAAGAGAATTTTTATGCATAAGATTTAATATTTCTTCCCTAATGCTTATTTGCTGATTTATCGAAAAAAAATTCGTCAATGGCTATCCGAAATAAAACAGTAATGTCATATCTTTTCTTTAAGGTTATATGTATACTCAAAGTTTTATCCAGTATTTTTCATTTTTAATGGATTTTTTAGAAACATACTGGCCTAAATTCTTTTCTCATAATAACAATTTTCATGATCCACTTACATTTTCATATTTGTAGGCTTTCATAAAGACAAATTTATTGATTCTCTTATTGAAAATAAATGCAATGAAGTTACACATAACTTATGTAATGAGTATTTGTGTAAAGTTCCATCAAGCTAAAGAAAGTTAGGGTAAATCATGAAAATGAACCCAAATCATTTTATACAGTTTATATTTAATGGTAGTTAAAACAGAAAATATGACTTAGAATTAAAAATCTGTTTATTTGTAAAAAATTGACTTGAAATAATGATATACTACATTTATTATTTTAACAGTAAAAAAATGTTTAAATGAAATATCTAAAAAGAATTACAAAGAGTAACATTATTCAATTTACTCTTTCATCACACAACAATAAGTGAATCAGTCAAAACATTAATGTTGAGATACTTCAACCAAGTTCCTTTTTCGAATGAATTTCTATTACACCAGTTTCAAATGGGTAAGAGTCTTCATAATGTAGATGAATCAGTCAAAACATTAATGTTGAGATACTTCAACCAAGTTCCTTTTTCGAATGAATTTCTATTACACCAGTTTGGTGGAAGCAAATGAGTCTTCATAATGTAGAAACACAAACAAAACACTTGACCTGCCACTGTTAATAGTATCATTTCGCTTGGTAAATATTGTAATCATGACCTATTCTTGCATGTTCCAGCTGACTTTAGTGAACACAACAGATCTTCAGTTAAGCTAGGATTTGAATTCACTATCTTATAATAATGAGTATGATGTTCTAACTAATTATGGGCCACCATGACTTCAATAAATGCTTATCTCATAATTTTTAATGTTAAGATGGGTGAAAGTAAACACTTAGTAATTATTTTTCCATCAAGCTTCGTTATAAATCTTTTTGATTTTTTTCATTTTGTATTCAAATAAAACTCCTTTTTTTATAAAATAATGAGGAAAAGAAACTTTGCAAGTTAAACTGAAATGTTAAATAATTCACTGGTTGACTATAGGGTAAGATAACTTGATATCATATTCAGATTTATATTTTTGTCGTTACAAAAATGTAATTGTTTTAAACTAATCTAATCAATAAATTATATTGAACAAAATAGGTAACTAACTTTCCATTTGTTCTTAAAATTTTAATGGATAATTTCATCATTTTATGGTTAATTTTATTAATATTTAATATTCAGATTAGTTCTCAATGTTAAATTTTAATATGATGTAGTTTTATTAAATAAAGACTGGTTGGCAGGAAAATTGCATTATGGAATTGAATTTGTAATATGAAGGAATATAGTTGCAGTTTCACTTCATATTAAAATTATTTATGTTTTTGTGAATAAATTATATTATCTTTCATTTTATAATATTTTTAGCCTGATTAATAGTTCTTGAAACTGTTATTTATTTCCTTAATGAATTTTCCATCTATGAATTATAAGTATTTAATGATTAGGATGTTTTAAAAACTAATAAATCTTTTATTAATTCAACAGAAAATCTCTTAAATATAGAAATAATGATGAAGAAAAATGATTATTTCAATTTTTGATAAATACTGTTGCTCTTTTTTTATGAACTTTCAATTTATGTGCAATTGGCTAGTCTCCTATATAATCTTATAGTCACAATAATACTTTTAATTATTTACAAATTAAATTTTTGAAAATATCTTTTTTATGAACTCACTTTCATGAATTTTTTGTTTGCATTTATTTTTTAACAATCTTCATTTTTTAATTTTATTATTCAGAAACTTGGATTGATGTTATTATTGGAGAATCTTTCAATTGTGCTTGACTAACTGCAGCATTAAGTACTAACTTATGAATATAATGAATAACCAGTAATTTAGATTCTAAAATAGAAATTGTTTAAAATCAAAATTAAAGGAAAAGGTTATCCTAACATGATAATGTTGACTCTTAGTGTATATCAGTACACTTTTGGCTATTAATAGATGCCAGTGAGAGAGAGCACTCAAACATCATTTAACCCAGAGTTTTTTTTGTAAGCAATCTTTTTGGAATTTATCCCTAATCTAACTTCAAACTTAATATGTATCTGAGTGAAAGTATTAGCTTCAAGTGAAAATATAGGATACTTTTGAAATCACCTTACAAAATTCACATTCTTGGTGCAATGCTCTTTTGACTTTATGTTTGGAAGCATATTGCAGAAGAATATATATCTTAGTCATTTAACCTGCATGCAATATTAAATGAAACACTGTAATTAAATAAAGATAAAATATTCATCCATGAGTTTCAGTAAAGAAACCTACAGGTTCCACAAAAATTTCTGGACTTTTTTGACTCTGGATTAATATGTAATTTGTTCATAAACATTACTAGATGAATAAATGATTGTGAACATAATAAATAAGAATGAAAATGAACATTGAGATGTCAAACATGAAAGAAACTACTTAATTCTGTGACCATCCATAAAACAAGTAGATTAGTAGTTTGTTTTTTAATAAGGTAGTTTTGAAATAGAAATACCAGTGTGATTATTTTAAGTGATTTATCCTTAAAAACAATTCTTATTTTCATTTGATTAATTATGAATATTTCGCATCTTTTTACAATATATATATATTATAATCTTATAAGGAAAATAATTTTTCCTTATAAGATTTTATTTATAGAGAGTAGTGTGGTGAAAAAAAATATTTTTGAGATATAATTGTTATTTTCCTATTTTATGGTTTCGATTTTAAGAACTATTCTTTATTGGTCCTCATATGTTCATAAAAATGAACATCTATTGTAATATGTTTGATTGATTCAACAGAGAAATAAATTGTTGTATACTTTTGGTAGGATGTAATTAATGATGTTAAAAATTTTGAATTAGATTTAATTTGTCTTAATAAATTATAAATGAATATTTTATTTTTACTTTAAACAATTTTATTATTTGAAATTAATAATTTAAGTTGATTGCCTTTTCTTTATTTTTTATTTAAGTAATTTTACTGTTGAATAAAATTTGCTATTATTCATTGTTTTTTTCCCCCCTATATTTTTTCACTTATGAACTATTTAGAGGCTAAAACTAAATAAAATTGCATTAAACGAATATTTATAAATTTTTTAACATTTATATTGATAGTTTAATATATCATTTTGATTACTTAATCATTATTCCCTTTAATAAAATTCTATTATTACATTCTATGACTTTAATTACAAATTAATTAAATTTTGCAGTTGATTCCTTTGGTCATTTATTTTGTGTTTTTATAAATTAATTGTTGCTGTAGTCAAACACTAAATGCCAAATGCTTAGCACTCTGGTCTTCAGTTAAACAGTTTGTGGGTGTAACCCTCCTGGGGTTTGGATGTTCATGGTGGTTTGGTATTCACTTTAAAATGTGGATTCTGGTCTAATAGCCCTCAGGTGTAAAAAAATTACCATCTAATGACAAATCAACCCTTAGAATTGCAATACTCACTTTACTTTCTGCTGATACTAGTGAACATTTTATTTTTATAGCAAAAGTGAATAGTATATTTCACTAAATATTTTTAACTTTTTAATGCGTTTAATTTTAAGGTCACTTTTATATTTTGCTAATCATTGTCTATTAATTTATTGGAATGTTGTTCATGTATGCTAACACAGCTATAAAAACTAATTTTTGATTTGAAAAGAGGAATAAAAAATTTTTGTGCATTCAATAATTTGTTTTAGAGATTAGCATTATTATTTAATTTTTTGTATGTAACTAATGGAGTGCAATTCTTAAAAATGCTAACAAAAATTAACATTTTTATCATTTACATTGGACACCAAACTAAATGATGGATTTTTCCAAATATTTTATTACTTTAAGTATGATTACTGGCTAAAGCATTGTTATAAAATACCAGAATTCTATTTAATTTTGATAACATAATTTTCAGTTCATTAGTTATATAGATAAAATACCATTAATATTTATTATAATGCTATTAAAATCCTGATAAAAAAATATTTATTTTTCTTAAACGTATATTTTGTTACATCATTGATTTGCTGTCATTATCATTAGTGTTTTGAAAAATATATCGTTTAGCTTGTGGTTTGACTCAAGATTTATTAATCCACTTTTAAAATAGGCAAGAACAATTTGCAAGTGTTCATAATATTTGATTAATATATTCAAAAAATACATAGTTCATGATGGAATATTCTTTACAGTAAAATTTAATTTACTTCTATTTCCTTAAAGGAGTTTGTTTTTGTTATTATTATTTGCACTTACATGACATAAATGACCCTTTATTAATAACTTACTATAACATTCTGAAGAGAAAATTATAAAAAGCAAATTTGATATTTAAAGAAGCAAATTTGGTATTTACTTGTTGAAAACTTATTATTTGTTACTATTTCACTGCTGATAAACCATAAATCAGTAACCAAAAAGTCATCAATATTGAATATATATACACAATAAGAAAGAAAATACTATAGGAATTAGAAATATCTTAGAATAAATAATTAAAAAAGAAATTACCAATGTACAGTAATGTCTTATCCTGTATACAGACCCTATTTGCAAATATTTAGGTGATTTTAATATAATGTACTGAAAACTTGCATTCATATTTTGTGTTTTGAATGTTTTTGTGGATAACCTTTGTTTTTAACTATTGTTTGATATTATAATTTTTATGCTAATAATGCTTTTTGTAATATCAAAAGAGTTATCTTGTTCCACTTTTCTTGTATGACTTTCCAAAAAACATTATGCTAGCCTATCTTAAAATGTTCATAATAGAAAATTTTTAACAGAAATCCATCAGTAATACATCAAGAAATTCAGCTGCTTTTATCAAACTGTGGATTGTGATTTATGTCTAATTGTGGATTGTGATTCATGTCCTCTTGCTTTATCTTAATACATTTCAGAAGACTGATTGTGTTGTGGATAAAAATCTGGAATTTCATATTTAAAAATTGGAGAGTTTGTGATAGTATTTAGAGTTAATTTTGACATGTATGCCTATCTTTTACCTTGCTTTTGCAAGAAAAATCATTAACAATCAAAATCTTTTTTTAAAAAAAAAACTTTTCTTTTGATTCTTTTTTTGTTCGAATCACTTAAATAGTCACAAGCTTCAAAAATTATAACATTCTTTTCCCGATAAATGTTTTCCATAAAGAAATTTGAAATTTGCAGTGTATTCTATTTTATTAGTAATGACACTGAAAAAAATATTCATTTACTTCTTTTTTTTTTTCTTTTTTTTTTGTAACATAATGAATATCTTTTTTGTGAATCAAAGTTAATTTTGCTTACAGTTGAAACTAAATATTTTAATTTATTTATACCCCATTGTAGTATTTTTAGCATTTAAGATTTTACCTTTGCAGTACTAAGCAATTGTGCTTATCTTTGTTTAAATTTAGGAAGAATTTTTCCTTTAAATGCCAGACTATGGCGATTTTCTTCTTTATTATTTTTAATATTTCCTCTAATTGCTTTAAATTTCGAAAAGCCATGACTTTTACAACATTTCTGAATTGCTGGATAAGAATAATCTCTTTTTTTGAAAAGAGCATAAATGTATCTTTTCATCCACTGTCTTATTCAATGCTTCATTTTGCATGTAAATCAAAATTCCATTAGTGATTACCTTCTTGAAGTCTTAATTTAGTGATAACTTCTTAAAGTAATTTGTTAAGTAAAATACTTTACTGGAATATAAAAAGCAAAATCTGCTTTAATATTAAAAAATAAAATGCTAAATTTAAATTTATGCAGCATTTTCACCTTATAATCTTCTGGTATTTAAATTTAACAAAAAATCTCTATCCATGAAAAAAAGATTTGCCAGAGCCTCAGAAGTTGAACTTCTGCCTGTTGGCCTGCAGAGAGTATTTTATTTCTCTCTAACACCCATAGGGAACCAATGGAGGCATTCCCTTATCTGGACAAGCTTCCTATATAGTTTGCAGGCTTCCCAAAGGATACCTAAGACATAGAACTTACCCCCAAACAACTTTTTAACTGTCCCGCTGTCCTGATAAAATTGTAGAAACTAAATGACAACCTATGGGCAAATTTATACAAAGAAAATTGTCTTCACATCGCAGATGCTGTACATGAGATCTTTAGTCCAATCGGAATTTTTTTTTTCTACATGGAACGAAATCATTCTAAATGGTTGATTTTGTGCTATCAAAAAAAAAATAAAGAATGAGGAAAGAGTTAACATAATAAATGTTAACTCAGTCTTTTACATGTGTTCTGTAAATTTTTTCTCTGGTAGAAAGAATTGTATTTTTTGATAACTTTCAATTTAGAAAATGCTGCATTTTAAGTGTTATAAAATTGCTTAAGAAAATACATACAATTTTATAACCTTATATTAAATTTTACTGAGAACATTACAAATCTTTTTTGAATTTACTATATTAAAAAATGCCACATTTTTTCAAATTGTCTTTTAGTTCACATTGATTTTGTTGCATGTCACAATATACAGAGAGTTCATAATTGTTTTAGAAATAAATGTATCTTTTCAGGTCTTAAAAAGGAAAAAAATTAATAAATAACTGCAGTAATCTCCTTTTTTCAAAAATTTGAAAAGAAATGAGAAGTTCTTATAATTTAATAGTGTTTTTCTGGAAAGCATTTATTTTTTAAAAATGCTATATAATATGTTTTTTCTTTTAAATATTGAAAAAGTTTATTATGAAGCTATAAATCCGTATGTCAATTCAATTTTATCTTTTATTGTTGAAAATAGATGCAGTAATTTTCTGTTAATTTTAACTAAGCCCCCCCCCCTTTTTTTTTTTGTTTGTTTGTTTATTCAAAAAATGAATAGAAAATGTTTTTTTATTTTATTTTATTTTCTTGTTAGTGGTTTTGGTACTATTCCATTATATCCCTGCAATCTTTGCAAGTATCGTAAAAAATAGTATCTTTTTTGTGGAGAAGGGAAAAAGTTGTAAATAATCGGTAAATAATGTAATTCATTTTTTTGGGTCATTATGAAACAATTGATTATTTTATATTGCGATTCTACTAAATGCTATTTGGCAGAATTCATCTGGAGAATAAAACACAAAGTGAACAGAAATGATTCATAAAACTTAATCATCAAAGCTATTACTAAGAAGTTTTTATCAGAAATACACATTGGCCTTTAAACAAGTTTTAATTATTTAGTTTATGAAATGTTATTACTATTTTTAGATGTTTCTAAAAACAGAAACCTTTTTAAACGATTGAAGACTCAAATAGAATATTTACGACAATTATCGTACATGGTCTAATGCAAGTGTACTTTAATTTTATTTGTTTGTAAAATGTGCAATATTTTCTCATTATGCTTATGTAATTTTTAATTTTTATTGTGTAAATATTCATTAATTTTATAATAAAATTAAGTTCTACTTAATTTTACTATTTTTTTTTCTCATTTACAACAATTTTTTTAATTAAAATATTTTAAAAATTTAATCAAAATTATGAAATTTGTTACTTATGTGAATTATTACTTAAAGGATTTTGTGAACTAATTGTTTATTGGCTTGTTTTGAATTATCTTTTTCAGTAAATTTCCTTTTTATTAAATGTTTATACTATTTTAATTAAATTTATTGATAGTTTTTAAGTTTTATATATTCAATAATATCTTAATATTGTGTTATAATGTTTTAAAAATCTATTCTGTGTAAGATAAACTATTTGTAAAAACTAGTTTCTTTATAAAATTTTTTTTTTTTTTTTTTTTTTTTTTTTTTTTTTTGGAAACAGAACTGGATTTTTTAAGTAAAATTGGGAAAAATATAAAGAAAACTGGTTTTAGATATTATTAACTTGCAATCCTTGCCAATTATTTAATTTAAGACCTATTATTTACTGTAAAACATTAGGCCACTTATATTACAAAATATAAGGAACACTCGTAGTTAATTTATTTATATATATATATATATATATATATATATATATATATATATATATATATATATTTTAATGTTTTCTAAATCTTGATTCTGATTTTTTCATGGCATTGGAATTTTTTGGATAAAATAAAAATACTGCTTGAAAGCCAGTAATTAAAAAATAAATAAATAAACAAATAAAATGTTCCAGAAGAACTCTTTGAATATGTCTTCATTTTACATTTGAAAAAGAAGTTATTATATTTGTGTAAGATATTTTGACTCAAATTTGCAATTGAGTATTGTTTTGAAAGACTAATTTATACAATCTCATTCCTAGGGTGAAAATATTCTCTCTGTTCAAAGTGCTGATGGATACAATCTACTTCAGAGAGCAATTGGTTTTAATTGTGTTGAGCTTGTTAAATGGATTTTAAACAGAGGCTGTGATGTTAATCGAGGAGCTTGTAGTTTACCTTTACATATTGCTGCATTTCATGGTACTGAGGAGATTGTAGAGTTGCTGTTGAAACATGGAGCTCGAGTTGATCTTGAAGCAAGGATGTGCTTTCCCGGACCCCATAATCAAAACTGTGAGCTGAGATTTTATGTTGTGCCTGGAATGGGTATGCAAGATCGTACGCCTGACAGACTTCAATCAGCAGAGTATTATGCAATAGATGGAGATCAGTCAGAAATTCTTGAGCTTCTCCTTGCACAGGGGGAAGATAATTGGCTACCATGGCAGCAAAAACGTCCTTTATTACACCTTGCATGTGAGCGAGGTGCTTGGAATTGTGTTCGATATTTAGTAGCTGAACGATCTGATGAAATAAATCAGTGTTATGATGAATACTATCCTATACACCAAGCTGCTATTCAAGATTTGAAGTTTCTTGGCCTACTTATTCAATGTGGAGCAGATGTACTAGTTCGTACTGCAACTCAACAAATGACAGTGCTGCATGTAGTTTTATTATCAGGTAGAAAGTCAGCTGAAGAAACTCTAAACACCATAAAAATGCTTCTTGATCATGGTTGCCGAGAGCTAATCAATGAACCAGATACACTAGGGAATACTCCTCTTCATGCTCTAATTGTACGGTATGCTTTAGAAGAATCTCGTTATGGATATAGTCAAGAACCAAAGCCTTGGAATAAATGGGATATGTTACATATGGTACGATATCTACTTCAGAATGGGGCTAGCCCTAGCATAAACCATGTGGGGAACAGTGCTTTGGCATGTGTTTTGCGTCATATTAGAGACTGGGAATTTCGTTATGAACTATTGGAAATGCTTCTTCAAAACGGGGGAAACCCAAACTCAGTAGGAAGAGATGGATCAGTGCCTCTTATGGTGTGCTTGGTGCCTCTGATAAATAAGGATCCTTTGCATTATCTTACTCATACTAAAAAGGTTTTCTATCTAAATTCTGTTCGCCTGCTTTGCAGGTATGGTGCTAACCCTAATTGTTCCTCTCGTAGTAATCTAACTCCCCTACATGTTCTGGTTTTCACTGCTAGCGAGTACATCAATCTTAGCAGAGAAGAAGAAAAGGAAAATGCACTTTCTTTTATCAGACAACTTCTAGTCATTCT
The DNA here is from genome assembly GCA_026290005.1 of Latrodectus geometricus. Taxonomy (NCBI): domain Eukaryota; kingdom Metazoa; phylum Arthropoda; class Arachnida; order Araneae; family Theridiidae; genus Latrodectus; species Latrodectus geometricus. The sequence goes on from JAPDSC010108036.1 coordinate 436,553, forward strand.
GTTACAACATGGGCTTGATCCAAATGTAAAGTTTTCTCAAAGAACTCAGCATATACTATTGGCTTTGATGGATATGGTACAAAATGCTCGTGTCCCAAACGATCTGGACTACGTCTATGATTTAACGCTAGTATTACTTCAATATGGTGCAAATCCAAACACTAGTATTAGTAGTACAGAACCGATGATTTACCATTCTCAGAGCTCAGTTTATATCAAGAAACCTTCAAATTGGGTGAGTAACAATATGTAATAACTTTTTAAATGAAGAGTATATTTTTTATAAAATTACTCTATTTCATTGCTTCCCTATTTTTCCCCCTTTTTCTTGAGTGCTTTGGACTATAATTATTTTTCAGAAGCCTCGCTTACTGAGACCAAGTGTATATAAAGGAAAATTATTTCCTGATATATTAGAATTTATTTATTTTTATGTGTATATATGATTCTTTATGTTTAAATTCAAAAATTTATTTATGGCAGTTTTTATGAAATATATTTTTATTACATCTCTCCTAAACCATGAAGTACTCACGGTAGACAGTAGTTTATGACATTTCCTTTAATTATATTGTAACTGGACTATAATGATCATTAGTTTTTGTATTATGAATTTTGAACTTAAATAATTTGCTTATGAAAGTTGTCAATTTTTACTGCACATAAAATTATCTGCACTTTTATTTTAACAAATTTCTAATTACAATAATCTTTTGAATTTATTATGTAAGCAAAATTGTTCTCTTTTTAGTTATGGAAGCTTTTTCAAATAGATAATATTTGTATTGTTAATATTTAACTTCCATTATTTAATAATAATTTTAAAAGTAACATTTTTCTTAAATTTAAACTTTTTTTAAATAATGAACAATTTTGTTAGCACTTTTTTTCCTTTATATCTAATATGAACATCAGCCTTTGCTTAAATGTTATTTCTGAAATAGACTTCATAAAATGCATGTTGAAATGCATGCACATGATTTTGGTTGTATTTTATTACTTCAAAAATGAATTTTCCATTTATTCTGCATACAAGTATACTCGTCTCTCTTAATTATAAACTAATTTTTATGATTTATATCCTTGTGTATTGGTCATTCAAATAGGTTAATATTTTGCCTGAAATATCATTCATATTTACATTTGTATGTAATATTCATTTCAAAAGTTTACTTTTTGTTGAATTTTGTTACGATGTTCATTGAGCTTTTTCAAAACTGCAAACACAATAAAAAATTATGTTTAGTCATCAATTTCACCAAAATCGTCAACCTTTTAAATTGTTATCATTAAATAATGTTCATAACAAAAATATGAAAGGAATATAATGCAATTTTATTAAATAGGTAATTATTATGCACAGATATTGCATGTAAAAATCTTACATATATATATAAAGTAGCTGTCTTATTTTAATATATATTGTTTTACCAATGTAATCAAATTCTCAAGAAATTATTTGAATACAAGAAAAAATTTTAATTTTCAGACAGGATTGGTTTAATTGTCAGTAATTATTGGTTTCAAAAATTAAAGTTTAAACTTTAAATAATAATTTAAATAAACACTAGTTTAATTTTTTTATTGTTAGTAATATTTTAATTATAAGTAAATATTTTTCTAATTTTAATTATCATTAGCAGAATTTTTCTGAAAATAATTCTGTTTTAACTATTTAATTATTGTTTTCCAATACATTTATTAAAAATAGTCACACTAAGCTCATAAACTGTATTTACAGTACTTTATTAAATACATTAAATTTTAATGCATCAATGTAACAATAGCAAAAGTTGATAAAGGAAAAAGGGGGGAGGGAAACATTTAGTTAAAATGCATTTACAAAAAAAAAAAAAGAAAAGAAAGATAATAACCTTTTTTATGCTTTCTGAAGAATTTAAATTATAAATTTTGCTTCATTTCAATCAATTTTTATTTTAATTCATAGTCATATAAAGTGTTTTTTTACTATTATTTAATTTCACTAACCTCTGATTTTATTGATTAAGTTTAGTGAAAGTATGTAAAAGTGTCCTGTTTTAAGTCAAGATTTGAAACCTGTATCTATATCGAAAATTTATTTTAGAAAGGAATATTTTAATAATTTTATTAAATTTGTAATATTTATATTTTATCAATGATGATAAAGGAGGATTTGAAACAAAACAATTGTAATACTTTCAAACAATGTAAAAATGCATTAAAAGCAATTATCATTTTTATCATCAACTAGCTGTACCCGCCGGCGTTGCCCGTGCATTTAGAAAATGCAGATAAGTGAATAGCGCAGGAATAGTAGTGTAGGACACGTAGACTGTCTCTCTCTCCCCCCCACACACACACAACATTCCCCGTTGATAAAAAGGAACAATATATCCTAAATATTTTAAACGGAAAATTTTCCTAAAGATGGTCGCCAGAATTGTTTCTCAAAAGGAGCTGGTACAACCCCGGAATCAGCTATCGGCGAGCAGCGATCTCGAGAAGAAGTTTTATAAATAATTTTTTTAAAATTTTTCTAATTCAAAAATCGAAAATCGGGCTTCGAGGTCTGGTGGCCAGCCCCCTTGTGCTTCCGTGTAAAAAATTCCAGGTCCCTGCGTGCGATAGATTTGGCTGGAGAGCTCGGTCAGACAAACAGACAGACACATTACACTTGCTTTTATTATTATAGATGAGTTATAATTATTTTTGTTTAATAAATTATAAAAAATAGAATTTTATTTGTATCATCCATCCTTAATGCCTTACAGGACACAGGGATTAGTCAAACATATTTATGGATTAAGGCTTTCTGGTAGAATTATTCAAATGAACATATTTAATGAGACATTTGAAAAGAAGACTTCGAGAGGCTGTTCATAAGGTGTTTCTTCACCATTACTTTGGAATTATATAGTAAATACCCAAATACTATAGACTATTATATTTAAGGGTATGCATAAGACATTGCCATACTCATTCTATGTAAAAATTTTAACATGACCTGTGAGCTTATGTAAAATGCTCTGAGCTATGTAAGTTATTAGTGCAGCAAGAGGAGTGTGGATGTAAATCCACTGGAGACCAATCTGGTATTCATATGCAAAATTTAAAAACATGTTTTTCTCCCCCATTCCAAAAATTTTTGACATTCAAATCAACATTACCACTGAGGTGAAGTATGTAGATTTAATCCTTGACCGAAATCTCATCTGGAATATACATGTTGACTATAAAATTAATCGAGCCAAAAATTGTATCATGAATTGCTGACACATGCTTGATAAAAATTGGACTTTCAACCAAAAATGATGTTTTGGATGTACACAGCTATTATCAGGCGTATCATTACATATGCTTCTGTGATTACATATTCTCAGGTTTCCAAGAATGAAGGTGCAAACAATTGTGGTCTTCTTCACTTGGGCACTATTATTTCAGAAAACAGCTTCATAAAATGGGACTCTTTCATCAAGAACCAAAATGCAGGAAATGGAAAAAAGATGGAATCAGTGCAGCATATTATACATGAGTGTGATGTCCTTACCCTTATTCTATACAAACAAAGTAGGTGACCCCAAAAAGTGGAACTATGATTGAGCTTGTTGAACATGGTACAAAAGCTTTTAAGCAGAGATGTCTTATATCAGACAAACCCAAATGTAGAAGAAGTGTTATTTGATTTTTTGATTATATTTAGCTTTTGTTTTTTTACTTTTATTTTCATTTACTCCCCACTTAGTTAAGTAATTTGATTTATTTTATTATTTTAATAACATTTCTTCTAATGTTTCTTCTAAAGTTTTAACTAATTGTTGCATATTTTGTAATATTTAATTTGATTTCTTCAATAAATATTTTAGGTACTTTTTATGTAATAAATAAAAAGTTTAATGTGAAATTTAATGCATGCTAGCTTTTTTGCCCATGACAATTTGCTGCATTTTTTTCACATTCAGCCTTTTGATTTACTAAATTATCATACTTAATATGAACATCTAAACAGCATACTTAATGTCAAATCTAAGTATTTTTATTTTATTAATTTAGTCATATTAATGAGAAAAATTATTGACTAAATAGTTTTTAATTGAGGTAAGCTAGATTAAATTTTTTATGCTTGTATCAAATATTTTACGTTAAATTTTTTACCTTTGTAAAAAGTGCAGAAGCTTTTTTTACACAAGGTAAAAAATAAAAGTCTAAAAAGTGTTTCTGCACTTTTTACACTTTCATGTTTTCATGCATTCTTGTTTCCATTATTTTCCAGTGATAATTGGTTACAATCATTTGATTTGCTTTCGACCAGTCCTTTATATATATATATATATATATATATATATATAATTATTTTTGTTTTTAATTTTTGGATAAATTATTTAATTTGTGAGAAGCTTCTGCTTTTAAAACTATCAATTCACATAGCTAATAAAGATACACACTTTCCTTATTTTAATTTTATCTCTTATTTATTAATTTTTTTAAAAATAAGTATTTTATTGTAATATGATATTAAAGTTTAAATTTCAAATTTTTTACAAAAGTGTGCTGCACTTTTACATTTTTAATTATCAGTTTATGTACAATTCATGAAATATCAGTATAAATTAGAACACTTAAATTACCTCACCACTCATACTCCTTATTATGTGCCGAGCTGTTAGCTGAAAAGTTAGCACTCTGTAATTTAGTTCAAACAGTTCATGGGTTTAAATAATTGTAATTCATCAAAAATGTAGAAAAATACGGAATTTCCATGGTAATGCATCATTTTATTTGAAAATATTTTCTATATATCTTTTAGTACTGATAAAAATGTGAATGTTAGCTTTTTATTGAAATACTTTACAGAAATAATAAATTTTTATAAATTTATGTATTATTCAAATTGGTAGTGATGTATGGTAAATTATATTAAATTTACATTACATTTTTATTTGATTTCATTAATTTATCTATGATGTAGTTCTATTAATTTTTTACTTAGTTAATTGAGCTTTTTACTGTAATTCTTTGATATTTTTTGTCTTAATTTTTGATAAATAATGTTAAATTACCTCTGTTGGGTCATTAAATTAATTTGTAATAATGCAAAAATACTCATCAAAAATATTAACTTTGATTGATTTAAAAGAAACTGCTGTATTATTATCCTATAGAGTTAACAAGGTATATTTTTCAAAAAGTCAGATTTAAATATTTACATTTTCTACTTGTTATTAAAATTTTCATTTAATAATAGATAAAACTTTAAAATTTAAAGCCTTATTTTATAACTAGAAACATCAGATAGGTAACATTTCTGTTGTTTCATATGTGGCAAAAAATTTAAAACACCAATTTGGACCATATTTATACTGGGAATACGGAGAACTTAAAAATTATTCTTTGAAATTAGCACCCATCAACAGCACTTTTTATTTTAATGAAGCTTTAGATAGATAAATAGGATGAAAAAAATATTTAACATAATTAAATTGATTAAATAAAATTTTTATTAAAGTGAAATTAAGCAAGAAATTCAAGCAATAGAATCATCTAACATAGGAGAAGAGTTTTTGCATAGCTGCAATTCAAGTCTACCATTAGGTTCTCTTGAATCCACTCTATACTGCAAATTCTGATGCTCTTCTTTGTTTGTGGCAAATTTACAGCTAAATGAAATGTGGTTTGACCTTCATTTCAATTGTTTATTGGTTCCAGTTCAATTTTGGTCTTGGATGTGTGCTGTTTCTCGAAATCCACATTAAACTGTAGATTTCAGTTTAATTAGTTCTCTTATGCAAAAAATGACTGTTAAGCAATGCATCAAACAAGCTGTATCTTCCTGCTTTGGTGCAATGGTGATTGTCACAAAATGCAATATAGTGTAGAATATTGAAAAAGATTTTATAAAATTTTAATAAAAGTTGCTGACTGTTGTTAAATTCTTAGATTTATAATTAAATTGTTATTTAATTTGTAATATTTTATTATATATATATATATATATATATATATATATATATATATATATATATTATTATATATATTAAATTGTTAAATTTATATTTCAAATAATGTAATATGTTTAAAAAATGTGTTTATGATTTTCAATTTCAGTACATTTTGGTAAAAGTTGAGGACTACAAATTTTTAATATATTTTCTTTCCTCTTAGGTATTATACTATTATATTCAGCTGATTATTAGGAAAGAAGAACTACTGAATGATGAAGAGCAGACGTTTACTAAATTAATATGGCTTTATTATTTTGCCATGAGTCATAAAGAACTCTTCAAATGTTTCAAGATTCTTAGCACACAGACAACCCTTATTCCTATTAATGGTGTGGTGGGCAGTCTTTTGCGTCAGATGCGTTCTCAACCAAGGACGCTTAAGCAAATGGCTCGAGTTATCATTTACAATGCTATGGACAACAGAGTGGCTCCAAATATTAACAAATTGCCTTTGCCTCAGCCTTTAAAAGAATATTTGTTAGACTGGAAGCCTTGAAAATCATTAAGAGATAAGAATAAAAAAATGAATATTAAAATAAAAAAAAACATTTTTGGACCAGTGTTCTACAATTTGAAGTGCATTAATTAAAGATGACTTATTTCAGGAAAATTTCCTTGATGTCCGATCCACTATTTTTAAATATTTAAATCAACAAATTATTCTGAAACTAAAAATTATTGCTGTTTATAAAATTTATGCATTTTATTATAAATTTACGAGATGATATTTTACAAATGTTTTCCAATCGTTTAACAAAAGTGAAGCAAAAATTCTTATTGTCATTATAATAAAGTTATATTGTTCAGTATGATAAAAAGGAATTTTATTTTCTAAAATCTTAAAAACGAAAATTGTTGAATTTTTCTTTTGTAAATAATAATTATTTAATACAAATTACTATCTTTATTTTAAAATACATTAAAATATATTCTTATTATTCAAGTTAACATATTGTTACATAATTGTTTATGAAATTATCTGTTTTAATTATATTTTCACTAATATATTCTCCAATACCATCTGTATAGCTTTGAAGTATTAAATAAATTTCTTTTATATGTACTGTCAATTTTGATATTAAATATTTCTTATACATATGGTTACAAAATATATTTTCAAAGAGAAATACCAAATTTATTTTTTTATATTTTCCTAAGGCATTTATCTCTTTGTTCTTTTTAGTATGTATCATATTGTTGGTCATAAATATGTGTAATACAAAAAATATTATAAAATTCTTGTCTGCAATTTGTACAAATGATCTATACATTTCTATTAATCAGTAATTAAATATTTCCTGCATTATATATACTTTATTTGGGGATTTATTTTTAGCATTTTTGAATATGTAATTCTTTAGATTTATGCGCTATACTGTGAGATTTCTCAGATATCTTTTAAATTTTAATAATTCAAATAATTTCTTTTCTTAACTGAACATATTTTGTTCATATTCAATCAAGTTAATGTTATTTTTGTCGTATATAGACCTGAATGATGCATTTATAATAAAAAACACACTATCATTCAAGTAATTTTTCACTTTAATTTTTAGTCTATAAATCATAAAAAACCTTATTTATTAATATAAATAAAATATGTGTGAACTATTATAGTTAATTCAACTAATATAAGTATTTAATTTTAAATTTGAATAAAAATATTTTTGGACAGTTTACATTAGTATTTTTAGTTTTATGCTACAGAATTTCATTATGTTGTTGTTACTCATGACACTTGGCGTAGCCTAGCTTTCCCATCTGAAACTAGGCGAATAAAGTCAGAAAGAGTGCCTTCCATTTTTGAACAGAGCACCCTCTCAAGAGGGTGGAAATACGATTTGACTCATAGATGGCTGTGTCTTCAAAGTTAGAGATAAGTAGCCAAGGAAGACCCAAGTTCTGGCTCCTACCACCCCAGAGCTATTAATTTGGAACGGGAACATGGAGGACATAGTGACCAAGACATATTTTACGTGTCCCAGTTGCCATTAGTGAACATGAGGATCTTTAGTCGACAGGGAGTTGAACCCACAATCTTGCAACTGTGAGACTGATGCCCTAACCAACCAGTCCACTGGGACCCTATTATGTATTTATGATACCAGATTTTAAAAGTTTATAATACAGGATTTTAAAATGCATTTCTTGTGATATTAATAATTAAATAACTCTTTTTTTTATATTCCAGCTCTAAGTTGTTGAATGTAATTTATAGTTATTTGATTAATTTTAATAATAGAGTAAAAACAAAACTGTTTTAACATTAAATGCAAACAAAATTTTATAATATTACTTCTATAATGATCTAGGATTCTATGAATGTTATATTTTGTACTTAGTTTAAAAAAAATTGATGTGAATCTTTCATTCATGTGTGTTGCATTGCATCACATTTAAAATTAAAGAAATTTAGGAGGTTTTATGACTTTTCTAAGTATTTATGTATTGATTATTCTAAATGATTTTCTAACATTTTTTAAATCATAGCACTCTTTAGGAGCAAAATAAAAATCTTCATGTAAAAATAATACATCTTCATAGATGTTATTACATATTAATTAACATGCATTAAATTGTATAAACTTTTTTTATTATAATGCAAATACATTATTTGTAAATGATAACATTAATATTACAGACCTGCCAATTTTTATGCATTGTGTTTAAATTTTATGGAAGATCACTCGGTTTCTTGAATTACTGATAGCATAGAATATTTTATGTATTTCTCTTAACTGAAGATATTAATGATTTTAAAAACTTTTCCTTTAAAAAAATTAATAACAATTGGTTGCTGTTATTAAATCTTGCCTCTGGAAAAGGTGCGGACAGGCTGCTGATTAAAATTGATAAGGTGATAATTGTGACGTCTATTATCACTTTAATCCAATTTCCAAAAAAAATATGTAAGAATATTTCAAAAATTGTGTATTATATATATATATATATATATATATATATATATATATATATATATATATATATAAACACGAGCAATAAGCTTTCTTGTAAAATTCTTCAGACTCATTGATCAATGGAATCCTCTTTCGCAATGTTTTCACTATAAAGTTATAGTCTAATTATTCTTAAGATCGGGCTCTATTCAGCATTCCAGGAATCAAAACTAAAACATTTTGATGTAGATGTATAATTCATGAAGCCTAGTTTAAAGTGAAATGGAGTCAGAAAATTGCAAAGAAATCTTTTGATAAAAAAATTAAATTGAAATCTCAAAATATGAACGTGAAAACTTTGTCTTCTTTAGTTATGTTTCCTGTAAATTAAGTTTAATGTATTTTACATCACGCCATAAAAATATTCAATGGTATAATGTTTTATTATAGTTTAGTCATCCACAAATTTTATGAGCTTAAATTATTATGTATGGTAGCTGCTGAAAAAATTAATATACTAAGTTTGTGGAGCCATTAGTTATTAGAAGTACACCCTTATTTGAAGTGAATCATCATTCTTAAATTAACTGAAAAGACTCTTGTGATTTAATTACAGGAAATAAATTACCTGATATTATTGCTACTTTATCTGATGAAGGAGAAAAAAATTTCATGATGTTCAGAAATATTTCCCGACATTTTGTGAGTGTACATGTAAATAAATTTCCTTTAAGACAAATCTTTTACATGAGTTGCCATTGTTAGACACGGATAAACTAGATGATGCCAAATTTTCAAGTGTGAGATACTGTATTCAAATGTCTCTCTTTTTGCTGCCAATCTTATAGTGAATTTAAAGATGCGAACATGGATGCGCTAGAGAACCTGTTTTCTTCATTGTAAGTTAAAAACTGAAAAAGAAAAGACTGGTTCTATATGGCTTGCAATTAGTGTATTAAGAAAGTTGACAATAATTATGGATAAGGCAGCTAAATTCATGTTTTGTCTTTATTAGTAAAGCAGAATGGGAGTTTTCAGTGTAGCGAAAAAGAATACCAATGAATTTTGAAACTATCTAATAATAATTTAAAAAATTTCCTTATGATGTTGTTAATGACACTTGGCGACGCCAAGCCCGCACATCACAGGCAATTGAAATCAGAGAGGGGCGTCTTCCGTTTTTTTAAATAGATCACCCTCATTCGAAGGTGGAAGTACGACTTTTGGCTCATAGATGGCAGCACCACCTGAATCTTCTAATTTAGAGATTGAAACCAGTGAAGACCCAAGGCCTGTCTCCAACCACGCCCAGAGGTATTAATTTGTTATGGAAACATGGAGGACATTGCGACCCGACGTATTTAATGTGCTACAGTCGCCATTAGTGAACACGACGGATTTTTGGCTAAGCCGGGATTCGAACCTTTTGGTTACGAGAACGACGCCCTAACCAACCAGGCCACCGCGGCCCTATTACTTTATGAAATCTTTAAGTGATATATTTTATTATAAAAGCAAAATTTCTCTTTTTTTTCTCCCTCTCTCCTTCTCTCTCTCTTTCTCTTTCTTTTTAAAGGAGAAGGTCTAAAAATGACTTTTACAGTTTTACAGCATGATTTTTTCCTGTTTATAAAATCTTAAAAATTTATTTAAGAAAATTTTTTGCGAAATTTTTATATTATCAAATTAAAATATTTATCTCATTGTATGTCTAATTATTAACTTTTTTGTTTTAGAATGTACTATAAATGTTTAACATAATTGTGTGCAGTTGCTTATTTTTATGATGAAATTATTGAAATAAATCTTTCTTCATATTCCAACTTGCTTCATAAACATGCAGTTATTCCTTATAAATATTATCTTTAATACCCTATAAATGTTTCCTCTCTTCGTTTTTTTTTAATGCCCATAAGACATAAATGAATGTTTTGTGAATACATTCTAGGTTCTATGAATATAGTGAAACTAAAGCTTTATATTTAATTATTAAATCTTTAGTTGAATTAAAGAATTTACACTTTAATTAAGTCATAATTAAGAAAATAAATTTGTTTAATGGGCATGCATAATTTTAACATTCGAAGAGTTTTACTGAAGTACTTTTCCAAAAACTGGTAAGTATGTTGTCATTTATTTATTAATACAAAATCGAATATAAAAGGTTTTGCTTATTAACTCTTAAATGTATTTGATTTATATATAGATAACTTGTAGGTATTTTTATAAATATTTGCTTTATTTTTTTAGTTATAATTTGCTCACACATATTTTTGATTTCTCAGTTATTAATTAATATCTTTACGAACCTGTGAGTAAAAGAATGAAAAAAGAAGAGTACATTTAATTATATCAAGGATTTTATCTATTTCACAGATGTATCAAAGAAAGTCCAACATAGAACATTGCTGCAACACGTCGCCCCAAACATGCAACATAGTTTCCTCAAAATAAATCTTGAAGCTGTCTTCCACGCCGCCATCTAGCACAGCTGTTTTAAAGCGGTTTCTCTTACAGAGACTGAAGGAACTTATTGATGAATTTAAACTTATTAGCCACACCAAGGCATCTTACATGGAAAAAATAGTTCCTGACTCACAATGGGGCGAATTTAAAATGGTTTATGAACTCGGAGATCGCTTAACTGCGCGTATGGGTTAGGTGAGAATTAACCCTTCCCGTTGTCTAATTTCTTTCAGCATGCTTCAACATAGATTATTTCCTCGTGTGGTCAATTTGCCTTGAAGGCTGTTTGTTCTCATTGGACTGTCAACAATCGTCTCGGGATATTTCTTCTTATAACACTTTGTTATTAATAAATCATCACTTTACTGTCTCGTGATAGAGCCCCGATAGTCGGCTCCAGATGAGAAATCTAACGCATGCGCACTGTATAACAGGTTTTGTCGAAGACTTGGCGATGTAAATAATGTGATAAATTGATCTGATTAGCAAGCGTACCTTATTGTTATTCATGTCGGATTTATTAAATGTGACAATGTGTGCGCATTTCGTTTACATGCATATTCTGTTTTCCTTTCAAAAGATGTGGCGACTAAGTATTGTTATATTTTCATAAATATAACATCAGTCATAGAATCATAGAAATCAGTCAATAATTAATTTATTGACTGATTTCAAAATTGATTTAATTTTACCTTTTTTTACACATGACATTTTATTCCCATGTATGTTTATTAAAATACAGAAATCAGAAGGAAATGTGATTTTTTTTAATCGTTTTTCACTTGCACACAAAGACATAACGGGAAAGAGATAAATGACCCAATGGGCCACCGAACTTTATTTCAAATGAGATTGAAAGCTAAGCAACAAATGAGTGTCTCCAGACAGACCCGTAACTAGGTTCCATAGTTAAACAAATAGGTCTGCTATTGTTACTAATGACACTTTCCGTAGCCAAGACCATCCATTAGAGTATGCGCGAATGAAGTCAGAAAAAGCGTCGTCTATTTTTTTAACAGAGCAACTCTTTCAATGTGGAATGACTTGAGTGACCCGTACATGGTTGAATAATGAACGTAGCTCATAGATGGCAGCACCATCTGGGTCTTCCAATTTAGAGACAACATGCCAGAGAAAACCCAAGGCCAGGCTCCTAACACCCCCAAAGGTGTTAATTTGGAATGGGGACATTGCGACCACGACATCTTTTACGTGCCTCAATCGCCATCAGAATCTTCGGATAAGCTGGGATTCGAACTCATTACCTAACGTCACCCTAACCAACCAGGCCATCTGTTATCTATGTGTGGATACAGAGTGTTGGCCTGCGAAGCAGGCCTTTACTCTTTCATCTGTGATAATTCTCGAAGGAATGCTTGTCTGTACTGGCGGCGAAAACGCTTCTTGTAGCGTGAGGACAGTCTAGCCAATCAGCGCTCAGCGAGCGCCAATGAGCGGAACGAGTGAAGAAGAGAAATTTTCGACTGAAAACTTGTAAAATATACAAGTAAATTATCCGTTGTCAATCAGAAAGTGTTTGGCAATGGGTCTATATTTACAGTCTTCAGCAAGATATTCATAGTTGAAAATTTCTGAAAAATCGCTTTCTTTACAGTTTATTGCTTTTTGATAGAACTTCTTATTAAGTTTGAGAATATGATCATATAAGTTGTCAAGTTTTAGGTCCTTGGCGATATTTTTATTGCGAATATAATAGGGGGAATTAGTAATTATTCTTAGATACTTGTTTTGAAAAGTATTAAGTTTCAATTTTTCATTTTTGTTAATTGTATTCCAAACAGGATATGCATATGTTAAAATAGGTCTGATTTTAGAGATGTACAGTAATCTTTTAAGTTTTAATGAAAGTTTTGATTTTTTCTCCATAATACTATGCAGGCAACCATATGCTTGATGTCCTTTTTTGATAACATTATTAATATGCATTGACCAAGAAAATTTATTTGTGAGAGTAAGTCCAAGGTATTTTGTAGAGGTAACTTCAGGAATATTTTTATTGAACAAGGTCAACTTGTCATGTTTCTGGAATTTGAGTTTATTTTTCTTTTTTCTTTTGAAAATAATTAGCTGTGATTTTTCTGCATTAATGGCAATTCTCCAGTTTTTACACCAGTCTTCTACTTCAAATAAGAAGAGTTGTAATTTATGAATGGCTAAATTTGGTTGCATTGAGTCAGAAATAATGGCTGTGTCATCTGCATAGAAGGCTAATTTTATGTTATTATTATCAGAATTTGGGAAAACTGCAGTATAAAATAGGTAAAGAATTGGGCCCAGGATACTGCCCTGTGGAACTCCAGCATTAACTTTCAGGGTTAAAGAGTTTTCATTGTTAAAGTTGATATGAAAGTATCTATTGAAAAGATATGATATTAGAAGTAAAATGATGTCAGCATTAAAATTTAAATTTATTAATTTGAATACTAGGCCTTCATGCCACACCTTGTCAAAGGCCTTTGACACATCTAGCATGACCATAGCAGTGTAATTATTTCTGTGGATGTTATGTCCAATAATTTCAGTAATTCTAACAAGTTGTTTAGTTGTAGATAAGTTATTTCTGAATCCATACTGTTGATTGGGTATAAGGTTCATGTAGCATTTGATTCTATTGTAAATTAATCTTTCAAATATTTTCCCCAAAATGGGAAGTAAGCTGATTGGTCTATAGTTTTCTGGATGTCTAGGATCTTTCCCAGGCTTATTAAATAAAATAATTTTAGCATTTTTCCAGATGATAGGGAAATATGAAATTTTTAGGCAATTATTATAAATAATTTGTAGCTGCTCAATATATGATTTAGGTAGGTATTTAATCATGCAGTTGGTTATGTTGTCACATCCAGGAGCTTTTTTAATTTTTTGATAACTGCAATAATTTCTTCTATTTCAGCAGGGGGAATAGATGCAGTTGGCAGGTTGTTATCAATAAAATTTTGAAAAGTTTTGTTGATTTTTTCAGTGTGATCTTTGTTAATATCATGATTTGGTTGAAATTGATGAAACATATTATTTGCAAAGATATTGAGCTTTTCTTGGTTTGTATGGGCAGGTCCATTTGGTCCAATAATAATATGATTTTGAGTTGTTTTCTTGATCAGTTGTCTAGCAAGTGTCCAGATAGAATTGTTTTCATTGCTAAGCTTTTCAATTTTGTCATCCCATTGTTCATTTTTAAAATGAGTACAGAGTTTTTTGATGAGTTTGTTTAGTTTATTTATTTTGGGTTTGAGTCGTGGGTTCAGGGTTTTATGAAGTTGTTTACGAATTCGATTTCTTTCTTTTATGATATCTCTAATATTCTGTGGCAGTTTTAGAAAATTTTCATAATGTTTGACTTTGTTTGTGGCCAGATTTTTTGCATGACTAATTTCTTTATTAAATTTATTTATGTCAGTAATAATTTTATTTTGTTGCTCTTGAAGATTGATGTTATTTAGATTAGTGATATCTTCTTTGATTTCATTATTTCTGTTAATTTTGTCCTGCAGAATATTAAAATAAAGTTGCCAATTTGTTCTTGAGATATAATTATTGCTATATTTTTTATTGAGTCCAAGACATCCTAGAACTGGAAAGTGGTCAGAGGAAAGCTCATAAGTTGTAGTTGCAGAGAGGGGAAATTTTGAATTTGTGATGAAGATATCAAGGATATCCCTTTGGTTTGGTCTATGGAAGTGCGTAGGTTCGATTGGGGCTATGATTTTAAGGTTGTTGACAAGAGTTGCATTATGTAGAGTATTACCATTTTGATTAATTTTATTGCATCCCCATATATTATGTTTACTATTGAAATCACCGCCAGCAATTGTGGGGAATTTTGATGAGAAGATATTTGTTATTTCTTGGTCTGTTATTTGGTGAATAGGTCTATTATAATAACTGGTAATTTTCAAATTTAGATTATTTTCAAGATTTAGGATTATGGAAGTTTCTTCAAAACCATCTCCAATGTTGTTACTGTAGAGTGTTGCGTTATAAGATCTTTTAATAAAAATAGCAGTTCCTCCGCCAGCGTGGTGTGTACGGTCCGTACGAAAAATGTTGTAGTTTGGAATTTTTAGCTTGATATTTGGCTTAAGATGAGTTTCAGTAATTAGGGCGATATCTATATTGTGATGATCTAGGAAATTCATGACTTCAGATAATTTATTTTTTATTCCATTTGCGTTCCAATTCAAAATTTGTATTGGTGCAAAGTTTAAATTTTTAGTGATCATTATCGTCCGTTTTTTCTGACTGAGGTGTGGCAATGGCCGCATTTAATTGTTTTAGCTGCTGGGCAAGTTTGAAAATTCCAGAAGTTTTGACAAATGAAATTAGGCTTTGAAGTTCTGTGAATACAGTTTTAGCTTCATTTATGGTTTCTTTGGCTTTGGTGATGGTTTCTGTTTTGTGAACTAAGGCGTTCGCATAGGATAGTTGAGGGTTTGTGCTTGGAATTATGGTGCTTTTAATTGGCTCGACTTTATTTTGGGATTTCGGAAATTTAATGCATCCCCTGTAGCTTGCAGGGTGTGATTCTCCGCAATTTGCACATTTGGCTGGAGTTGATAGATCTTTTTGGCATTGCGAGTGGTGATGATTGCCCGCGCATTTGACACATTTAAAAACATGGTGACAAGACGTCTGTGCGTGATAAAAACCTTGACATCGGAAGCATTGGGTAACTCCTTTACGGCCTTTGTATGATTCAATTTTTACTACTAAGTTGAAAAGATGTGCTATGTTGTAAATTTCACGCGATTTATCATTTTTAGGCAGTGTCACTATAAATAGTGGTAGAAGAATTTTGTTGCCGTCTGCTTTTTTACTCATTTGAATAATATTTATGATTGTAAATCCTTCTAAGATGAGCTCTTGACTTATTTCTTCTGGGGTATAATTTGAGGATAGATTTCTGATCACCACCTTCAGATTCTTTTCTTCAGGTAGGAGAAATGTATGGTATGGAGTATTTGAGTCGTCTAATAATTTGGTGATTTTTCTGTGAGTATCTGTATCTTCAACTTTAATTTTTAGTATTTCTGTGCCTGTAAGTTTGCCAGAGTATCCTTTAATGCTGTTATTTTTAAAAGCTTCTTGAATGTTTTTCCAATTGAGATTTTTATCTTTTATAATAACAGGGGGAATGCTCGAGTTTTTCTTCG
Organism: Latrodectus geometricus; assembly: GCA_026290005.1. Taxonomy (NCBI): domain Eukaryota; kingdom Metazoa; phylum Arthropoda; class Arachnida; order Araneae; family Theridiidae; genus Latrodectus; species Latrodectus geometricus. The sequence continues at coordinate 453,068 of JAPDSC010108036.1, forward strand.
CCATTTGAAATCCTTGATTTTCTTCTTTATTTATTAAATTTTCAGTGGATTCATTAATTTTCTTGTTAGATATATTAATATTTTCATTTATTTTTCTTTTATTCGAAATCATATTTCGTTTGGGAGTTGGGAGAGCTGGAAAGTCTTCATGGTCAGAGACATCCTCGTTGTCACCCAACTGCTCAAATCGGTTTTGGGTGGGTATCGCAAAAGGAGGCGATGCATTAACTTTGATGATTGACTTGTTTACGGTCTGGTTATTTTCTCTTTGCTTGTGATAATTTGCAAACAAATCAGTCAACTTCGTGAGTTCTATGCTGTGAATCTTTAACTCGTCAACATCTTTTTCGGTCATTTCAGCGCTGCTGATTTTTTGAATATATTCTGTCGTTGGTCTTATTTTGTCGCTGATGGCTCGAATTCCAATATCAATTCCAGATCCAGGTTCGTTGGCCGATGTGAAGTCCTCCGCGCCCTTGCCAGCCAACACAGGCAGCCCTGAAAAGGGCGTATCATCAAACTGGCTACTGGTGCCATTGTTTAAGTTCTCATTCCCATCTCTCGGAGGAGAGGGAGAAAAGTTCTCCATGCAAAACAGTAGAGAGAGGAAGAAAAAAAATCGCAAAAAGCTCTTTCACCAAGGAAAATCCAAAATGCTTGCAATTTTTCAATAAAGAAGACTTTTACTTCTAAATAATGGTGAAAATATTTCAACGTTACGTACTTGCTAAATTGCTCTCGTTTGCTGGCAACCAGGCCACCACAGCTCATTCACATTTTATACCTTCGAATTATTGCCACCACTTTCTTTTAACTAAGTGCGTGCGTGCGTGCGTGTTAGAATTCTCATATGTAGCCGACTTTCAGGGCTCTAACTCGAGACTCTTAGTGTAAATCACAGGACTAGGGAAAAAGAAGGGCTAGTTCGAATGATTCTGAAATCTCACACGGAAAATGTCCGTTGCTGATGTATCAAACATTGAGGGAGAATAAGCTTTTCGAAGATTGTGAGAAGAAATAATTATTTTACTTCTGGAGTTTTCAGCTTTCTGTTTATTAAAAAAACAGTAAGCAGATGCATAACAAAAAGTGAGCAGTTTTGCTATTATTCATTAAATATTAAAAAATAATCATCAATATTCAAATTAAATATAAAATACATTGAAATTAAATTTGTTATTTTGTTTTCCTTGATTTGAATTCAATTTGTTTTGATTTTGTAAGATTTGATTAAGTGTTCTCAAATGGACAAGAAAGTTGAATTTTCTTATCTGTTTCAATAAGGAAAAAATCTAATTTGTTTTTCACTTTTCTTTTTTCTTTATAAGATCGCTTTGACTTATAGTTTCTACCATTGTTTTTTGTAGAAAAATCTACCTGCAGAAATTAAAACAATATTATTTGGATTGATCAGGTATCCCGTCTTTTTTATTTCTTGATATACTTCAAAGTAAATTTTAAAGGCTATACAAATTAGTATGTAAACCGTAGCTTTTTGTTCAAATGAAGCAATATCACCATTAGCAACTGAAGAAGTGAATTCGTATCATGGAGCCTTTAATTAAAAGTTTAAATAATCATTAGCTGACCGGTCAACGGCTCAGTTGTTAGCAATCCTGACTCCTGAGCTATTGGTCCCGTGTTCGATTCCCGGTTTGGGCATGGACGTTTCCTCTCTCTCTCTCTCTCTCTGTGAATCTTTGTCCTTTCTTCTTCTGAGATAGTGGTTGAATGTGGCCCACCCTATAAGCGGATTTGTGGTGGTGTGACGTTGGTAATGCTACTCGCCTCCGTGACTTGTTTCATAGGTGCCCACCGGGTAACACTAAATGAGTAGCAGTCTCCAGCCTTGTTGTGGGCGACGGGTCAATCAACCAGTGTCCCGCCATTAGAAAAAATAATCATCAGCTAAATTGACGCTATCGTTATCATGATACATTTTAAAAGTATCAAGTGGCGAACAATAAACTAGCTTTTCATTTTGTTCATTTTTATATACCGGGTGAGCAAAAAGTCCGTAAAAACTTTAAAAAATCATAAAAACCGGAAAAATAACCGAAATTAAAAATGGTTTTCAGGGTTAGCATCGCTAGGTCACCGGATTTTTTTTAAGACAGGAAAAAAAAAATAAATAAAAGCAGATAGGTGGCGCTGGCAAGAGCGAATTCGGTGGAAATATGCAAATGAGAGGGTTATAAAAACTTCTGCTCCTAATCCTCAGCCAGTTCCCCGTTGTAAACTGTGTATGCTAACAAGGATGCTAACTGCGAAAGATAAAGCTTTGCTGGTGAAGTTGTTTTACGTGAACCTGGAATCAGCGGCTATTGCCTTGCGTAAATTCAGCTTGCAGAAGAATGGAAAAGGGTTTTTAACAGCGGCAGGCCTCATAAAGCTTGTGCAGCGGTTTGAAGAAACTGGAACGCTGGAGGATCGTGCAAGAGTCGGGTGACCACGTTTAAGGAAGGCACGTGCGCCGCGAGTTGCTGCCAAAATGGAAGCGATAGCATCCGAATCAGCTTGAGGGACCAGCAGTGCTCGTGTAGCTGCCAGGCGCTTGGGTTTACCACAGTCCACGGTACGCCATATTCTTCGTGGAATCCTCGAGATGTATCTATACAGATTGCAGTCGTGCCATGAACTTTTACCACTGGATAACGCACGCATTTGCGAGGTGTGCTTTCTCCAAAACCGATCATAATCCCACCTGGGTCTTTAACATTTTGTGGACAGATGAAGCACACTTTTCGCTTCATGGTGACGTTAATACCCTAATAACTGTCACATCTGGGCGACATGCAATCCACGTGAGTACACGCAGAAACCATTGCATTCGCCAAAAGTGACAGTATGGTGTGGGTTTACAGGGTCAATCATCATAGGACCCTTCTTTTTTGAAGTGCCGTGCCCAGTAAATGAATGGATACGATGAATGCGCAGCGTTATTTAACGCTTCTGCGCGAGAAGGTCGTGCCATTTTTGCGTGAAAGAGATGCGTTGTCTACCATCACGTTTATGGAAGATGCAGCAACCAGTCACACTGCTGCTCCGGTCAAGACATTCCTGATAGAGACCTTCGGGGAAGACAACATCATTAGCAGGCTTTGCAAGTTCCCATGGCCTCCAGATTTAACACCGGCAGACTTCTGGTTATGGGGATATTTGAAATCTCTGGTGTATCAATCTTGTCCATCCAATCTGTCAGAACTGAAAGATTTGATCCGCCGAGAGGTGGCGTCTATACAACCGGACCAGTTGCACTCTGCCGTTGCTGGTTTTGTGACTCGCTTGCAATGTGTTATCCCCTGTGGTGGTGGTCATGTTGAACACCTACAGATATAATAAATGATTTGGAGATTATTTACGTTATTTGCGTGCTTTTTTTTAATTGTGGATGCCAGCGCCATCTATCGGCTGTTTTTTAGTTATTATTTTTTTTTCCTGACTTAAAAAAAATCCGGTGACCTAAATCGTTAGCATCGGCAACCCTGCAAACCATTTTTAATTTCGGTTATTTTTCTGGTTTATATGATTTTGTAAAGTTTTTACGGACTTTTTGCTCACCCTGTATATAAATAAATTATTCTTCCCTATAACCTTCAAATTTATAATTTCCTTTTAAAAGGCTTGTTGTTTTTAATTTTTGTACTTCGTTAATTGTGATTTTTTTTCCCGTTTAATCTTAATTTTTTTATTAAGATTAAATAAAATAATTTTCTCAGTTGAACTAAATATTAAGAGGGTTTTTATACTATTTTCAACAGATATTAGCATTTTCAACTATTTATCAAAATACACACACACACACACATTATATATATATATATATATATATATATATATATATATATATATATATATATATATAATTTTTACGTCTCAACATCATATATCATGTTTCAGTGTTTTTAAGAATACAATTTTAATTAAAATAAAAATAGTGCAAAGAAACTGAATGAGGAAAGAGCAATCTCTATCCCCAATGATGCCGCGCTCTTCTTCTCTGGGGTCGGGGATGGGAAGTGTGTGATGAGCTGATGTTTCCGTTTTTCATAGCTGTAAGGAAACCACGTACACAGGACCTATTTACGTGGTTGTTGAATTGTATCTGCTCACATTCAGAAAACGAAACAGCAGTTCAGGCATCAACTTTAAATTCATTCTTTTCTAATTTTCGAAAATTATAAGAATTATTATTCTCAATTGAATATTAGAGTTATATACATTTCATAATAAGTAGTTTCACATTCAAAACAATTCATTTTAGAATTGATTTCGTTATAATATTTAGTTTCGCTTTAAAATATGGATTTTGGCAGTCAGGAAATGAAAATGTTTCATACCATATATTTTGCATTTTTTTTTTTTTGTTGGCATTTTAGTTAATAAAATATTATAAGTTTACTAACAAAGATCGCTTATTAGAGAAATAGTTTTCAAAAATTCGAAGTGCGTATGTTTTTTATATCAAAATTTATAACAAAATTATTAAAAAATAAAGCATTTGTTGTGATAAAAAAAATAGAATATTTAAATGTGTACATACATATATATAAATTGTAACCAAGTCTTCTTTTTGTTTGTATATTATTTTATATAAAAAAAGGCGATACACTTTTTATAAATGTAATTTTTATTCAATATAAGACACATTAAATAAAAATTAATTTATGCTTTAAAGATGAAATATTTTTTTGAAAAAAAGTTTCTTCAAAGATGTGCACTTAATATAAAATTACTGTATTTGTTCAATAAATATGATAAGAATACACATGTGTATGTGTATTCTTATCACACATTATTGCGATAGAATTTATATGTGAGAGGTAAATAGAAGAACACAATTACTCCATAGTAATAACCTCTCTTCTTTTTTTCTCGACAAGTGTTGAACTTTTCATTTCTTACTTCATTCGTTGAGGAGTTTAAAAATGCTATATTTTTTACACTTGATATTGAAATCCTTTTTGCGCTAAACTAACACCAAACAGTAAATTTTGAATACTAAAATTACAAAAATTTATGATAGTTTATTAATCTTCTAACACATTTTTATGCGATTCTTAAAGCCTTTCTTAACAAATTACACAATTTGTTACTTATAAAATAATAGTGCTTTCATAAACATATCTGAAAGAAACAGTAATTACTCAAAAATTCTTCAGAACGAAATTATATATATATATATATAACCAATTTTAAAAAAAATTTATAAATTTTTACATTTACACATACAGAAAAATTTTGAGATTTTTGTCAACACATTTTTTTTTAATTTGATTTTTCTTTTTAAAATAATTTTAACTTTATTATTTAATTTTTGGCTTCTATATATAAAAGATGAACGCTCTCTAATTTTCATTGACTGCGTATATCGAAGATCAATTAATAATAAGCAATCATAAGTTTTAAATTTATCCTCCATTTCTTCTTTCCAGAATATATCCTTCTTGAAAAATTTTTCTATTTTGTCTCCTTTTGGTGTCCCTAGGACAAAAACAAAAATACGTTCTTTTCGTTATATGCAACTTCCGTTGCACTTGATAAAAATATTTGTGTCCTTTGCTGATGTTATACAAATTTACTTTTACATTCCATAATTTGAATTTTCTTTTTAAAATTGCTGCTTCTGGGGTAAGATCTTTGCAGGGGAAAGGACATTTTATTTCCACTATTCCATCGTTGTCAATTAAACCATCAGATGTTGCACCTAAGTATGGTAACTGACTGTTCACAAATAATCGACATTTTTGTATAACAATGCCTAAATTTTGAAGGCACAAAGCAATCTTCCTTCTAACTGAAATATTTAAATGACTGGAGAGTTTATTTCTTCGGTGTCGGTGGCTCATTTTTAGCAACAACGTCAAGAAAGACAGTCTTTAACAAAGAGACGTGGATCTGTCTTCCTGCTCTATTTACAAATACTATTAGTAAAATGTACAATGCAATAAAAAGTAAATACGTGTTAAAAAAAAAAAAAAAGAGTCCGATGAGTTTTTTAGAACGCTGCTCTGGGACAGTTGTAATAGCAGGGATTTCTACCCCCTTTCGAAAGTTCCATTTCTTACGATTGTTTCTTTTCGGGCGGTTATGAGTGGTATAAAAAAAAATTTTTTTATCATTAAATTTTATCAGTGGATCAATGGAAATCGAAGTACAATTGGATAATTCTGAAAAATTTACAAATTATGCTGATTCCTATGATGAATCTGAAATAAATGACATTCTTGATGTTAGCAGAAATAATGATTCATCAAAGGCGTTCAATTCTGCTTAGTTACAAGCTCAATTTTTTAAAAAAGCAAATAAGCTTTATAAATATTCAATTTACCATGGGAATTTAAATCAAAATGTGAACTGGTATTGATTAATTAGAATTACAATTTTTTAGAATTATTCTCCTGGTTACGTGGCCAGGGCGGAAAGTGGTTACAGCGGACACGTGAGGGGAACTGGGTGGGCAGAGCGGACATTCTTGCACCTGTTGTGTTATTTCCCTAATCAGTCAAATGTGATCTATTGTGTAGTTTCGAGCTTTGCACCTGCTGTAAAGTAAGCCGATACTTTTGAGAAAGAAGGCCTTTCTCATTTTCTCAGTAGATGTTCGATCCGGAAGTGTGTATGTCATTTTATATCGTCGAAAAAATCTGGAATGGAACCCATAGCCATTTCAACAAAATTACTCTCTACAAAAAAAAAAAAAAAGAATGTTTAGTTGTAGATGATTACCCACACCGTTTACACCGAAAAAATAAATTAGGAATGAGTTGGGTATGTGTAAAAGAAAAGACACATCATTGTAAAGGAAATGTGAAGACAAATTTTCAGTACGAAGTACTGAACATTCGTGTCCGTTGCTGAGATCGAAGTTAAAAGGAAGACTTGCATAAAAAGTGTCCGAGAAGAAACATCAGTTCCTGTTCCCCAGATATTTCAAGAAGAACTTTTATATCAGAAAGGTTATGATTTCGTTGCTCCAATGCCGCTTTATGTGAGGAAAGGAGAAAGGCTACTCAAAATGCCAATGACATTCACTTTGCAAATGATACACTTTTGCTTTCTAATGGAGAAAACTTTCTTCGCTTAGACTTTCAAAATGACCAAGGTAACAGGATTTTAGTATTTGGAGGAGATATACCTTTAGGAAAATGGAAAGACTTTTTTCTTAGATGGAACATTTAAAAGTTGTCCTAAGCAATTTGCTCAAATATATACAATACACGTCGATTTAAGGAGTACAGCAACTGAGACCAACGTTTACCCAGCGCTTTTTGCATTTCTGCCTGATGAAAGACAAGCAACTTACATTGCAATGCTTCAGGAAGTGAAATGTTGGTACCCTAAGTGGACATTATAAAATTGGATTTTGAAGCCGCAGCCATCAATAGTTGTGTGTTAGAATTTCCCAGTTCGACTTTCCGGTTGTAACTTTCATTTTAATTAATGTTTGTGGCGTAAGATACAAGAAGTGAGTCTAGTAAAGGAATATAAAGAGAACGAAGATATAAGAAATGTTTGTAGAATGATTTCTGCATTAGCTTACTTGCCAATGGAACACATAGATGATGCTTGGAGCATTGTATGGGAAAAAGCTTTTAGCATTGACAAACTTACCACATTCATTGAAGCAGTGGATGGACAATCCCAATATCCCCATTAAAGTATGGAACGTATATGGACAGCGTCATAGGACAAATAATTCTGTTGAAGGGTGGAATTTCAAAATAAATACAATCACTGGCAGAAACCAGCCTAATGTCTACTTATTAATCAGAAAACTAAATGAAGAAACACAAAAAGTGTCTTTTAATTTGAAATCCAGAGAATTAGGCAACCCTTGAATAAAAAGGAAAAAAGCATACGTAAAATTGGATGAAAGAATTGAAAACATCCTTAAGGAATTCGAAACATCAAACAATTTAGAAAAATGTCTGAAATCTTTAAGTTTTGTAACTAGGTTGGACTAAATCCACTGGTAAATGATATTTATGCCTTTATAATAAAGGTTAATTAGTATTTATTTACTTGTATCTTTTTTTTTTAATTGTATCTGTTTTATATATTTTACTTTAAGTATTTATTTTTACTTACATTAATGAAACTAATTAATTTTATGGCAGTTGCACCTGTTCTAATATTTATTTGACTCTAAAAAACAGTTTTCCACAAAATTCCTGGAGTTCGTTCCTACCCTTCATTCTATTGTTACTTACTATTAATTTTTAAATATTTCTCTGAAAGTTTTTATTTTTATTACATTTTGCTATGTTTAAAATGCATTTGCGCTATAATATCTTAACAATTTAATATAAATAGTTAAATTTGATTGGCAAAAATGTATTTATCCTTGTAATTCGATAATCGAGTGCGAAAACAGAAAACTTGGGTGAAAAAAACGTTATCCCACGTGAAAGAGATTTGCCACTTAAAATACTGTTTTAAACTATATTTGTGATTTTTAAAAGTATTTATTTATCTGTTCCATGATGGGGAAAAAATGTGTCCGCTCTGACCACGATGAATTTCGCAGTGTTCGCTCTGACCGCGAAATCTTATGTGTCCGCTCTAGCCACACCACCATTCTTCAAATTGAACAGAGAGAGAGATTAATGACGACAATATACAAGACTAATGATTAATTGAAACTCTTGTTTCGTAAAAAAATAATGTAAAGTGACAGTCTTGACAAAATTTTTGGAAAATAAATTTATCAAAAATTGCTAAAATATAGTGATAAATATAAGATTTTATAAATAAAAAATAAAATAAATTTTGAGGAAAATTATAGTAGAAAAAAATACTTGACTTTTCAGAAGTCATTTTTAAAGTTTTCTTTTAAAAATTAAATCCTCCTGAAAAGTCACCCATGTCATTATTAAGAAATTCGTTGGAAGTGTGATATTTAAACAATATATTCCAACAAGAATGAAAACAGAGTGTAAAACTTTACAAATGTATTATATATAAAGCATACAAAATTTTCAGCACACAAACTGCATGCAATAACTCACCACATGCATTTTTATATATACCGGCGTATATTTTGTATTTATAAGGATTTAATTTTGGTGCATTGATGTCATACTTGAATTTATATATTGATATTTGCGACAGTCTGAGAATCTTCTACAACGCATGGCTGTATCCCAGTGTACGGTACGCTATTTTGGCGATTTTTTGGCGTACTTTTAGCGCCATTTCTCGGGTGGTACTTATTTTCTCCTTGTCAACTTCACTCTTTCTCTCCCGTTAAAAGATGGTAATCGATTTGTTGATTTTATGAAAGTGTTTTTTGTCTTTCTAAAATTTTTGAAATTTATTGTTGTTTTGTTGTATTTTCTTGTTTTTGGTGACTATTTTCGGAGCACGACTCCATAGACTTCATGCTGAGTTTCTAGGTCTAACACGAAGATACATCGACCGCTCGCCATCGGAACATCGTCGGCGTCACGTTTTGCGATGGCGAATGGTCGGTGTCCCGCTGCGTGTTAGGCTTAGGTACTTGGCGTGTGCTTCGCCAATAGTGGCCAAAAGCAAGATGGCGGAAAAGGAGGTACCGTTCACTGGGAATTAACCTAACGCATTTGTTCAAGTGTTTAATCTCCTATTTTTCTAAACAATAACAACCAATAAGAGGGACATTTTTTCCCTAAAATATTAAATTGTGTAAGGCCAATGAACATATTTATTACTATCCCAAACATCATTGAAAGCGTCAAGTATTCTGATTCAGAAAGAAAAGCAACCGAACCTTACATTAGAAATAATCTCAAAATCAGAAGAAATTATGCATGAAAACAAACGTAATTTATTATCTATTTATCTCACTCGCCTTTTTGTAAATAGGGGAAGATCTCGCCTTGGAAGTCCCATTTTTTGCTGGAATCAAAAGGTTAATTTCTAAAACTGGGAACACCAGCATCATTTTTTGGAAATTAGTTTCTGGAATTGCGAAAAACCCAAATTCGAAACTTTTTGTTAGAGGAGACGCCTATTGACTTAAGAAGGGAGGTGATTGTATTGATTCCTCAAACAACCAAGTATTCATCCGCCATTGCTAATTTTTAAGAAAAATTATAAAATTTATTTTATAAATAGCTTCATAGTCTTGTTTGTAAGAATTTCTAATTTCTTTATGTTTCTAAAGTTATTAATGTTTTAAGCATATCTGCAAATTATTGAGACAATTTTAAAAAAAAGAATTTAAACAATTTTCAAAATAAATTTCAAATAAGACGGAATTTTCATTTTTGAGAATAATTGAATTTTATAAACAGTGAAGGTCTAGTCATAATAGAACTTATGAAATATATATCTAAAATTTCTCCATGGACTTAACATTACAGCTCGTTTTTAATATGGTGCGGAATGAGTCCACTTAATCCGTAATCGAGATGAGCTTAATTGTTTCTTGCTCAAAATCTACGATGTCCACCTTGCTGCCTCGGCATAAGGGCACCATAACTTTATCCAGGATTTCATTTCCAGGAAGAGTGAGCATCAACGTTTCCACGGAAAAAGACATAGTCTGTGCGTTCACCGTAAGAGATACCACCCCAAACACAGACGCTGCCTGATCCGTAATGCATCTCTTTCACGGATGTTTGATGGATGAAAATGGCTCTACTCTCACTTTAAAGACTGAACCTGGACTCATCATCTTGTAAGGAGAACATCCCACGTCCAGTGGACATGTTGACGTGCCCATTGCAAACATAACGCGGGACGCAAATGACCTCGCATAAATATCATATTCATAAAGCCTTTGTTGCATGGTTGATCTGGATACCAACCTTCCGGAGTTGTGAGCATTGAAATATAAATGCAGCTGCTGCGTCACAGGGATAGAACCCCTTAGTATCTGAGTTCAGTCGGAGTTGCGGTTCTGACTTTGTCTCCCAATAGCTCGCCATCGAAATTGTTCGGCCAATAATGTACAAAATATCTAATAGATTTTTTTGGCATAATTATTTCTGTGATCACAAAGATATAAGGATTTGTACAAATTAATAACAATTAAAGCAATCAGAGAGGGAGAGACTAAAATATAAATTTCAATTAACTATTTTTAAAAGATTATACCTATTTTTTAAAAAATCTTTTGTTAAATCTTCCTTTTCACACAAAGAAAAATTTAAAATTAGATTCATTAGCCATAATAAAAGACGAATTTTAATATGAAGAATATTTGATGACTTTGAGACTTCCATCTGAAATGATGGCTATTGTCTCCAATAATCTCAGGATTAGAATCTGTTAAAGATTAACAAATATTTTTAAGTAATCACATTGAATTTAGGATTCCTTATATAAAGTTTTAGACATGGGTTATAAAAGACAAATCATCATTTAGTAATCTTAGTTTTTTTCAAAAAATTTATTTCTTGTATACCTATATTTGTTGTTTATTTTCGAAGTATCTGACGTATGTCGGATCAGCTCCAGAAGGTTACCGCCAAAAAGTCTAAAAAGTATTTTGGATTACAAAACTTCCTCATGGAACGTTGAATGTAAGCCAGAATGTGATCCGATGAAACTTGATAATTATAACATTTTTTTTTATAAATGAAGGAATTTTTGTGCCATTACACTAAAGGAAAAAACAAAGGTGGTCGTTTGATTGAATGGAGAGAACCAGAAGATGTTCTTGTGTACCAATAGTTAAATAGAATGCACCATATTAAATTGAGTTTTTCATTTGAATATAGTTTTTGACAAGTAGCGAAGAGAGCCTATGGCCATGTTTTATTCACACTGCCCTCTATGGACAGTTTATGAGTGATCTCATTACCACTAATTTTATATATGATAGGCTCTATTAGAGGTGGACGTCATATTCCTGAGAGATTTTCCTCAGGTTAAGCAAAAAAGATACATTAGTTTCATCATGTATCTTTCTGTGGTGGACCCACCACTAAGAGGGAACAACATAACCATAAGGATGACCCAAATGAGTAGTTTCTATTGGTTAAAAAAGACTTGATTCTCCTGGACAATGTCCAAGGAAAAAGCATATTTATGACAAGAAATAAGACAGGTTCATATTATTTTAAACTTTATAAAAATTTCATAAAAAGGAATCAAATAGATTAAACTTCTATAAAATTGCCGGAGCAATTAACATTCGAAACAAATCTTGCAAAAAGAACATCTTAAATTTTAATGACATCAAAAAACTTCCATTCTAGAAATTCTTTTTTACGCTCATGAAACTTACTTGAAATGTATTCTAATTTATGAGAAAATTTAATTTCCTTTTTATCGAAGCCTCTGTTAAGTCTCCAAATAAATACCGTTGATGGAAAACACCCGAGTAATTGCCGATTTGTTAAGTTTGTTGCTTCATGCAAACATTACCTTATCGACTAACGATATGGTATTAAATACACTGCTGGCCACCGTAAATGCAACACCCAAAAGGAAGCATGCAAACAGCAGGGCATTTACAACATGCATCAGCGGAAATAAGATATGCAAATGATTGGAATTTCAGCGCAGACGCACATCACGCGCTTGTGGCACCACTTCGAAACGCTATTTAAAGTTTGGAGATTTCAACGATTTCAAATTTGACAATTATGTTTTTTCCCCCCAAAAAAGAAACGATCGATTATGCCTCGTAGAAAACAATTATCCTTTTTTGATAAAGTATCTGAATTCGACAGAGGAAGAATAGTGGCCTACCGAGATTGTGGATTATCTTTCAAGGAAATCGGCAGTAGTGTTGGACTAAACCAAATAACTATAATGCGAATATGTGATCGGTGGATGCAGGAGGATATGACGAACCTTACGAAACTTCTTGTGACATCTCTTGTCTTTCTTGGTGTTGCAATTTGTGTGACCAGCAGTGTACATAGATGGAAACATTGTCACCCTATATTAATCATATTAGTGGCTAGTTATGAAAGTGTTGATAAATTAGCTATTATGGCTGATAAAATTTTTGAAATGCATTCACAAACTGAATAATACGAGTTTCATTCAACTAGAGTTATGAATTCGAGTGTTTGCCAAATGTCATATCGCAATTAATGGACAAAATATCTGCGTTTGAAAAACCAATTAAGCTTCAATTCCAGCCAACTGGAAGAAGTCGTAACGCAGAAAAAAAAATTTTTTCCTTGTAGAATAATAAGTCGAAGACGTTATAACGCAGACTGTAAATAATGTTATTACCAATTTATTTCCGTTTCCAAATGTTTCCTGGAAAAATATATGCCGCTTTGTAACTGAAAACACCGGAAAACTTTCTGACGGAGCAAAATCAAAATTTACTACCAATTCAGATTCCGGGGACTTAAAATAGTTACTGTGAATATAATAGACCTCATGCGTCTTTACAAAATAGATTTAAACTTTGTATTGCAAATAGTATTGAGATCCCATGTTTTGGACACAAAATTTTAACCCTTGATTTGGAATTTTCAATGGCCATTTATTATAGCTAAAGTCGGTAAAAGTATTTTAGGTGTACATTTTCTTAACCAATTTAATTAACTGATTGTGATATTAAAATTCAAAAATTAATAGAAGGTGTAACTAAACTGAGCATTATTAGTAAAATTACACTATCGGTTGGCTGATGAATCAAATGGCAGAAAGTAAGTACTGTTTTGAGAAAAATGATAAAATGCTTTCACTGCATCTAGTGGTGTCATTTGCATGATTTCATGTGGGTGTGCGAGTGCTTAAGTCTGAATTTAACCACAATAAGAAATAAATTCAATGTTTGCAATTGCAGACGTGCGTCATGTGCTGGAGGTAATTTCAAAAGTAAGCTAACACAATTTCATTTTGTGATTTTTTAAAACAAAAAATTGCCAAACTACAAGTGTTGGAGGTCAAAAATACACTTTCCACTCTTGTGCATATTTCGTGGTGGATTTACACCACGGAAAGTTTTTTTTTTTTTTTTTTTTTTTTTTTTTAATTAAAATACATATATATTACCTTCTTAAGTGGATTCTTTAGGATTAGTCTTTTTCATCCTTCATTATACTTCGAAGATAATATTTCCATCATCTAAGGTATGGAAAGGATCGTTCAATGCTGGCTGAAGTTATTGACATAGTCAAAAAAAAGTTTTTAACCTTAATATTAGAAGAAATAAGTTTCATAAATGGTTTTTCCTAAAATACTGAAGCTGTTTTTTAAATTGCAATTTTCTATTCAGATTTCTTCTGTGAATAATAATCATAACTTACATAGATCGTTTTTCTGTAAGTTATAGAAAATGCTTATAGTTAAAACCTACTGTACATCTTGATGTATATCTGCTGGTGCAGACAATTTAGAATATTATTAGACCTTATTTTTTTTTTATTGAGTCCTCTTACAAAGCACTTCACGTGATCAAAAAAATAGCCGCTTCTTAGACGTTTTGGAATATTTTTCTTATCAACATTTAAATACTGTTAACCATTGTTATCACAGATGGAACTCGATGATAAACTTCCAACAAGCAATTTTACCAACCAACTTTTTCAGTTTTTACGAGAATCTCAGGACTTGTGGGATTTAAATTTTTGAACTGAATTCGTCATTGAATTCGTTAATTCTAAATGCAAATTTAATATATTCTTTATTAGGATTTGAAAACGCTCTGCTTTGAAATATTTTGATGAAAAATTACATTCTAACCATCTGTACACATTGCATTGCCTTTATCTAAACTCACGATTTCTTTTGTCATGTGAGAAAGCTGAAAGCTCAGATTGATAAGGACCAAAAGATACATTTCTTTTGCACTTTGAGAACTATTAGTAGACTCTCTTTCAGGAACTACAGGTAAAATTATGGAATTAAATTCAGAATTTCTAGATGGTACACTTTTAAATCCATTATCATTCATCTTCTATTGAGTAAACTTTGTTGATTTTTTTCCAGAGTTAAAAGCCATGGTGTAGCAAGCATTATTGATTCTCGGGTACAACACCTGTTTCGGCGTCCCCCAGAAAAAATAGTATAATATACAGAAAAAAAAAAACTCGTAAGAAACAATGAAAATAAAGTAATTAAGTACCTACTTTAAAACAATCTAAAATATAGATAATTTTAAAGGCTCAGGTTGTATTTCTATAAAATATAAATCTAGTTTAAAAATATCAAAGTGGAACTGAATTCAGAAATGTGACAATAGAACAATAGAACTTGTGGTAATTTATAAAAAAGTTAAAAAGATTATTTATTTTACATGATACTATATAATTATTTTCATCGGGAATGGTCCCAGTCCAATTAGACCGCATGTGCAAAAGAACCCGTTGAACGACAAACCAGAAGCTACACACGCGCAGATATACTTTTTTTATGTTAACATTCTGTCAATTTGAACTTTATTTTTCATGATTTTACTTAGAGAAATTTTCTCAGTGGGTTATTTTACCAATAAAAAATTTCTACTTATTTTTATTCAATAAGTCTTAAAATTTTTTAATTTTTCTTTATTAATTTTATTGGTTATTTTTATTCTGAATTATTTACACATTGCTTTACACACTGGCAGTCGAATGGTTAGTGTGCTTGTCTTCAGTTCAAAAGTTCATGGGTTCAAATCCTACTTTGGAGTTTTGCTGTGTGTAGCGATTAAAAATTCATTTTAATCTCTATAGATCCCAGTCTAATAAGGCATTGTAGCGTAGCGTAGAGGCAAGGCAAATTATGACAATTTTAATTTAAATAAATTAAATTTATTAATGAGAACAATTTTAATATATACATAATTTTTAACATAACTTTAAAAAACAAACATAACTGTATAATAGGCGGACACCGCCACAAACACACCTCTAGTGTGCTGTCTCTCTGAGAACTATTCTAAAATAAAAAAATAAACAGAAACATAATCGGGAGGGGAAGAGGAGGGCGGCGATGTTGGCGCGCATGCGCTAATCTAATCACTGACTTGACTCGTTACAGCATCATATGATAGAAATGACTGTCGAGTGACAAACCTCTACGCAGTGGTGTACTTTTCTAGTTAACATACACAAATTTGTAACATTCAAAGATATTCTTAATATTGCAGAACAATGATTATGCCTGATTTCATCATATTTCTTTAGAATTATTTCTTTCAAGTTAAAATATGTTTTTCTACATAAAATGAAATAATTAGGTAAAAATAATTGTCAACTTTGCTTTTGGTCATAGTAAAAAAAATAATTATCAAGGAACAATTAATGACTACTCAAACATTAAAAAAGAATTATCTCATTTACTTCATTAATCCTTTGGTTTTCAAAAAAAAATGTTTAAACATAAAATGCCAATATAAAGGCAACAAAATTACACACACACACAAGTCAAATAAAAAAAATTTTCCGCAAATGCTTAAACTTAAAATTTGATTTTAAATAATTTTAAGTACTAAGCAATTTAATTTTAAATTTCAACACTATAAGCCATATTAATATAAATATTGCTTGGTAAGAAAGGGATCTGGGTATAATTAATTTAATCATCAAGTGAAAAATTTAAAGTCGAAGTCATTAGAATTTTTATGCATCTTTTATATATTTTTTTTCTTTAGAATAAAGGTTTACAGTTTTGACTCACTATAATCCCGATTTAGATTTTTAAGCCTTGCATATATATCGAAAATACATAATATATATATTTAAATAACTACTTCTACCCTTATATATTTTTTTTCCATCATAATATTGAGCATGTAGCTAATAATTTAAGTGTCTTTCAAATGGCCAAATATCTTGCTTATTAATCTAACGAAATTGAAGATAATAAAATTCCAGTCTGCTATTTTTATATTATCTGATAGAAATTGCAACGAGTAAAATGTGACATAATTTATGCATTAATAACAATAATTATAAAACTAATTTATTGAGGAATCGATATATGAAATATTTAACATACATTATTTATTAAAAACGAAAGTTTCTGTAGGTTTCTTTTTCCATTAATTATTAAAACGTTGCAAATTTTAAGGACTTTTAAATAAATTTTTTATTTGCATTTTAATTAAATTTTGTAAGATTTTCGTTATGGATATTTCAGTGTTGTCGAATTTCCTTTTTTGGAAAAGATAATTTTTTATATTACTTCAATTAAAATAAGATAAAAGTTTCACTTTTTATTTGTAAAAGAAAAAATATATTATCAATACATTGCTTGTTAAATAAATGTAATATGAGAGTTAATCTCATATAAAAAATTAAATATAATGTCAAATAATATTTAAGTAAACTTCTTCAAATTTTTTCCTTGAATTTTTAAATAAATAATTCAAAGAAAAAAATTGTATAGAAACGTATGAGAAAATTTGTATAATGTAGAAATAATCACTTCCAGAGTGGTCCTAACTTTGAATTTTTCAGCAGAAACATTAGCTAGATAAATTTGAATATACACTACTGGCCATTAAAATTGCTACACCAGGAAGAAATGCAGATAACAAAATGATATTTATTGGACAAATATATTATACTAGAAATAACAAGTGATTAAATTTTCAAAAAATTTGGCTGGATAGATCCTGAGAAATCAGTACCCAGAACAACCACCTCTGGCAGTAATAACAGCAGTTATACGCCTGGGCATTGAGTCAAACAGAGATTGGATTGCATGTACAGGTGCATATGCCCATGCAGCTTCAACACGATGCCACAGTTCATCAACAGTAGTGACTGGCGTTTGGTGACGAGCCAGTCGCTCGGCAACTATTGACCAGACGTTTACTATTGGTGAAAGATCTGGAAAACGTGCTGGCCAGGGCAACAGCCGAACATGTTCCGTAACACAGAAGGTCCATACAATACCAGCAACATGCGGTCGGGCATTATCCTGCTGAAACATAGGGTTTGGCAGGGCTCGAATAAAGGGTAGAGCCACGGGTCGTAACACACCAGAAATGTAATGTGCACTGTTCAAAGCACCGTCAATGCGAACAAGAAGTGACCGAGACGTGTATCCAATGGAACCCCATACCATCACGCCAGATGATGGGCTAGTATGACGATGACGAATGCACGCTGCCAGTGTGCGCTCACCACGATGCCGCCAAACACGGATGCGACCATCATGATGCTGTACACAGAACCTGGATTCATCCGCAATCCCGGTATGCTACAATTCGACCTTTATCAATGTCAGAAACGTTCTGGTACGCATTTCTCCTTCTTACACGAGGCATCACTACAACTTTTCACCAGGCAACAGCGTTTAAATGCAATTTGTGTATGAGGAACCGGCTAAACAATTTCCTCATTTAAACATAATGTAGGTGTCGCTGCTGGCGCCTGCTTTGTCTGAATGCGCTGAAAAGCTAATCATTTGCATATCACAGTACCTTCTTCCTTTCGTATAAATTTCACGTCTGTAGCATGTCGCCTTCTTGGTGTAGCAATTTTAATGGCCAGTAGTGTATTAGGTTTATTTGCTTAATTAATATTATAAGTTTTCATAGACATGTAACTTGACGGGGACTTTTTGTAAATTCATAAGGACCGCAATGAATATTGCTGCCTTCACCAATTTAATTTATGTCTCACAAGCTGAACTTTTTGGAATCTCCTTGAAATATTGGTTCATAAACTAAGATATATAAACATTCATATAAATAATTTGATAAATAACTTTTAACAAAAATGAAAACCATCTCAAATACATAGAAATGAAACTGACCAGTATAATATTTTAATAATTTTATCACAAATAAATGAAGATATTTTCGTCATTTACAAATGCAAAAGATTTATAATACAAAGTAATGATATAGCTCTACAAATCTTAATCAAAACATACAACTTAAAAAAATCATGGTAATCGAAAACAGTTAAAATAAACACCATTTTTAAAAGGATTCAAGCTAAGAAAGTTTTTTAGATGAAAATTGAAACGAAGATTTACGCTCATGGCCAATTGCTCCAGCTGTTTCCTCACCCTTTCGTTCTACACCAACAGTTATTCCCCTGCTCCAGGTTTTAATTTCCATAGGTTTAGTGGTTTAATTTTTAATGGGAATTTATTAAATTTAAAATATATTTTCAGTAACAGAAATAA
Source organism: Latrodectus geometricus (assembly GCA_026290005.1). Lineage (NCBI taxonomy): Eukaryota > Metazoa > Arthropoda > Arachnida > Araneae > Theridiidae > Latrodectus > Latrodectus geometricus. The sequence continues at coordinate 472,094 of JAPDSC010108036.1, forward strand.
AATTTCGTTCAAAATAAAATTGAAATTTTCTTTGAAAATTTTATTTGTCTTATAACTACTATTTAGAGTCCCTTTCCAAGTGGCTTCCAGAGTATGATAAACCCCTTTACCTTGCCCCTTTGCCACTGGTTCAAGGACATATTAACAGTTTAAACTATATTAGAAGATTTGCGAAAAAGTCACCAGCTCTCAAACGACTCTGTTGTTCATGTTGTTATTTCCAATCCCTCAGAGATCTAGCGTCAGCTAGATCAAATCCACGACACTATGAACCCTAGCGAAGTCGAGCACTAGTAGTGGATTTGCGCGAACTCTTTTTAACATTAAGAACAATTATAATTGCCGCAAAGTTATATTCATCTCAGCTTGTCTTAGAAATGGAGGAAAAATAGCTCCAAGCCAATAATGGTCAGTAGCCAGTTCGTACTCTTCCGCATTAGTAGTTTTCGGAAGTCACGCAATGTGATGCCACTTCTAATAATAAAAAAAAAATTCTGTCGATGTTAGACAAGTGCTTATTCCTGAACTGACCAAGAAAACAATGGTACAGGCATACACACTAAATAATTTTTTTGAATAGTATTTTATTTATGAAAAAGCAGTCCAGTAAAAAAAATAGTGTTAAAGCCTGACACTTATTTTTCCACTTTACACAGTATTTTAATAATCCTGGCGAGTCCGTAAAAAGAAAAGAGTAGCATATCATATTAATTCATATGTACTCGTAAGTATCAGCGAATGTGTTCTAAGATCATTTCTTATAATATAAATGCACATTTTTATTCAAATGCTGAAATAAACCATATATAATTTATTTTATCTTCCAGTGCTAATTTTCATTTTTAAATATCATATTCATCATTTATATATATATATTAATCAGATTAATTACATTCATGATCACACAATCATTTTTAAATATCACATTACATCAATAATCATCAAGGAATTAGGTCTACTTTAGAAATCTTTCTGTTTCACTCATTTCACCGTCAAAACAAGCTTTGGCAAAAAATGAATAACAGGGTTAGTTCATCATGATGTCCCACATATTCTCTGTTCTGTATTCATTGATGCTTATATTTTTCGATGCATTGGTAGAAGAAAGGAAGTGAAATAAATGGTGTTGATGTTGAATTACCGTTAGGATATCAGTTCATTTGTGTCGTGTTGATAAATTTCGTAATATCGTTAATAAAGAATTGTTTTAAACTTTTTAATCTATAATTTACATTATATAAAAGCAAAGAGTACAACTTTTATTGGCATTTGTGATTAGCCATCATGTCTGCTCATGAGCAAATGCGAGCAATGTTGGATCAGTTGATGGGTACCGGTCGTGATGGTATGAAATTTTCATAATTATTTGAAAGATTGAAATATTATTTAATATTAAGCCCACAAAAACATTTTTGAAATAGTTGATGTATGTAAATAGGGGGTTAGTACAAAAGTTGAAATTGTAAATTCTGAAATTTTCTCTTATCTACCCGTGGTTTTGTATCAAATCGATATTTTTCCATTAATCAAAACAAATGAGTAAAGTTTACTCTACGGTACATATTGATTTTTTTACTATTTTTTTGTCTCCAAGATAGGCGCTGTAATGTTAATAAACAAAGTAAAATTTACGTTAGTTAAAGCTCTGAAAATAACAGTGTTAGCACAGATATTAAATTTTATCGACAAATATTACGCGAAACTAAGGTATACCATAATATATACTTTTCTCAAAAAATATATTATATCATATAATAATAATATGAAAAGATTTAATTTTGAATTCGTTGTCTATCTTTACAAATAACACCGAAAATTTTTCAATATTTCGGAACAGATGAAAGAAAGTACCGAAAACTTAATTTTCTAGTTTTGAATGTATTGTAATTTCCTTACACTGAATAATTATTTTTTTGCTAGTGAAATCTGAGGCACACAGGCTAAAATGTATATTACGGTCATAGCGCGATAAAAGTGGTAAAGTTTTAGCTATATTTTTTCCTGCACAAAATTAACTCACTATTAACAATTTATCTGCAAATGTAGGTACAGCGATTGTACGCCAAATGTAGAAACTTCAATTTTTTATTTTTGTTTTTGATGTAGTGTGTTGTTTGTAAAGTTTGAGCTCATCTGAATATCGTGTGTTGAAATGGAAACTATGAAGTTACGGTATATTTACTGCTTAAATGATCAAGGTGAGAAAGAAGTTATTAATTGGTATATGAAAGTTAGTTTAATTTCTAAAGAATATTTTTGTTATAAATGTTTTGGACAAATGAAACTGGTTGAAAGAATGAATCTCAGCATCAGTTGTGAATAGAGATGCCATATGAATGATACAAATAAACGCATGATGTGAAAAGAAGTGTATGAAAGGGCACCTTGTTTATCTGGGGATGCTTCCCTGTTAGCGATGTTGCAAATGATGTTTATATCGGGGAAATAGTTTTCTAGTAAAGTTATGTTGGATGTTGTAACTCATGGTGACTGATTGAAAAATGTTTTGTCATTGAAATCTGCTTAAAAATAAATGAAATGACAGGAGAATCAGGCATGATTGTTGAAATTAAAAAGTAAATTTGATAAGTGATAGTTTAATAGATAAAAGAAAGTTGGTGGAAAATGGGTTTTTGGAGGCACCGAAAGAGAATCAAACAAATGTTTCGTAAAAGTAGTTGAATGTGGAACAAAAGAAGTATTACTGAAAATTTTGAAAGAAAATGTAAAGCCTGGTAGTATGGTTATCTCTGACTGATGAATAGTATACAACTGTTTATTGGATAAAGACTTCCATCATCTTAAACTCATAGTCTCCATTTCAAGGACGTTAATTCAGGTGCTCACACAAACATTATTGAAGGATCGTGGAGTGCAATAAAAGATTTAAAAAAAACTCGGCAGATAATGGATCATTTTGATCTCTACCTCGCTAAGTATACATGGTGAAAAAAAAGCACTTTGCATTCAGCAATATTTTAAAAGGTTGTTCTATTATTGATATTTATCCGCCAACTAATTGTGATATAAATTTAACTAAAATTAAGAATTTAATTATTATTTAACAAGTTTAGAATCCCTAGAATTGTATTTTATATGTTTGAATTTTCACTATTTTAAATAACTAGAATTGTTCTATTCATCAAATGATTCCATATTTGCTTTCTTAATTTAACTGTCATCGCAGAAATTGTTAAATTTGTGGAATTGCTTGGAGCAATATTTTTACATAAACTATAATCATTGCTTAAATTAAATTTTAAATTTTAGTATAAATGTTCGAACTAATGTATCAAATTGTTAAATGAAATTTCAAAATTTTTAACCTTTATGTGCTAATGATTTGTAAAAAAAATCAAAATTTTATTAAATATATAAAAAATTATTTATTAATTTTGAAATTCTTTAGTTTATTTACTTTTAAATAGTTATCATTAAATGTAAATTTCATTAAGATATTTTATTATTGTTTTGCTACTTTATTTCCTCATATTTCCCCCAATTTTAATTTCTGGAGTATTTTTAAATATAAACTTTTACTCAGTTCTTAGTATGATTACAGTTTTCTTAATGAATGTTTGGCTGAGCAATTTGAAATCATGAAAAACTTCAATTTTCTACATGGTTATCATTTTTATATTTATTGTTAAGCTAAGCAATTTGATATCAGGAAAAATCCCCTATTTCTTATAGTTATTTTTTTCAAACAGTTGATTGACACCCATTGTGGGTTGCTCATGAAATTCCAATATCTTTGTCTCTTCCACTTGGCGAAAAAAAATTTCACCAATTAGCAAGGCTGTGATTGTAATATGCATTTCTGCTGAGGCCCATTGTATATAGAAATGCATAACTCAGGCAACCTAAAGTTTTGCAATGGTTTTAGTAAACAGCCTCACTTAACCCCTTAACGCTCGCATAATTTTGAAGAAAATGGTCATAAAAGTGCCTATTTTTTGTATTCAAGAAAATTATATAAAACTGAGTGTATATACAATATTTGCATTCATTTTTAATTTTTAAGTTAATTTTTAGCTTGAAATTTAAAAAAAAAAAAAAAAAAAAATCGGAAAGCAAATATTCAGGGTTATTGTGACTGAATGTTAGTTTTCCAACAAAGAGAGAAAATAAAAAATATGTGTTTGAAACATTCAAAGAGAATTTTATTGCATTTACGCATAATGTAAATAAATACTAGTAATTTTTTCTTGTGATAAATTTCAAAGCATGCAATGCAAAGGCCAATATCACAATCAGGACAACAGTACCGAGTTTCCTTTCTGCATCTCTTATTATTTTCATCTCTTTTGGAACAACAAACTTTGCATTCTCTTGATGGTTGCCGTTTCTTATCCGTTGGAGGTATCTGTCTAATAAAATGTCTTTCAATCAAACGATTGGGGTTATCCTCCAAGCTTGGCCGGCCTCTTTTTGTAATGGTATCCGATATCAAATACTTTTGAATAAGTTCATCCACTAAAGATAAACGGTACATCAAATGGGATTTTTTTCCACTTTGTTTTTTGTAAATAAGGTACGAGTTCAAAATAGTTTTATCTAACAAATGAAAAAATATTTTCTTATAATATTTCTTTCCTCTTTTTCGAGCAATAGAATAATCTCCAAGATATTGGTCTACAATATCTACTGCTCCCATATTTTTATTGTCATCAGTGACAATTGCAGGTTTTTTGACAACTTTTTATGACACTGTACATCTACCATGTCATTTGTATGGACTGTAGATAGCATAGTAACATCTTTCCACTTCATGACAAGAACTTTACCTCGACGAAAAGCAATATTTTCATTTTTTTGCGATCTTCTTTTTTACCAGTTCATGAGGCATTTTTTTTTCGGTTTACTTTTACAGTTCCATATGTGTCTGTTTGAAATTTTAGAAGCATGTCTGCCAGTTCTGGAGAGGTGTAAAAGTTGTCTGTTATCAGACAATATCCCTGTCTTAGAAGTGGTTTGATGAGTGACATCACGACTTGAATTGACTGAGGCAGATCTTTATATTTCTGATCAAAAATTGTGCCTTTTCCAGTATATATAATTTGTGACCATATTCGCATAATAAATAAGATTTAACTCCAAAACGAGATCTCTTTTTAGGCATATATTGTCGCCACCCTAAACGACCTTTGAAGAGCATGAGAATTTCATCAATTACAACATCTCGTCCAGGAGTTATAGCCCTTTGGAACAATTCATTCAGGGGCTCTAACACTGGCCAAATTTTATACAGCTTTGGATTTGGATGTGTGTTAGAATCAAACGTTTCGTTATTTACAAAATGCAGAAACTTGTGTATTTCGTAAAATCTGTTACAAAGCATTATACTCCCGAAAAAAGGTGTTGAAATAGAATGTTTCTTACTCCAGTACATTTTTGTGTCTGGTTTTTTTACAATACCTTGTAAAATTACTATACTCAGGAATTTCATAATTTCTTCTTTCGTGACTGGTGTCCAAGCATTTCTTTTTTTGAATAGTTGAAATGATGAAGAATTTCGACATTGTTCGGCATATCTATTCGTTTCCGAAATAATGAGATTCACTAAATTACCATTTAAAAAATACTCAAAATATTGTAACACACCAGAACTTGGATCAAAATGTATATTTACCTTTGGCGTTCCTAAAAACTTAAAACGTGGGGGTTCATGATCTACTGAAGTAATTTTAGTCCATACTCGTCCAGGCAACAGTACAGCTCCATCATCACTGCTTTCAGATTCACTGTCCAAACTTTCATAAAAATCAATTATTTCAGAATCACTCTCAGATTCGTTTATACTAAAATCGGAATAAGATTCACTGCCTGACTCTACCTCCATAAAGTATACAACATTTAAAAAAATATTTTCTTACCGAATGCAAAACACATATATTCACAAAGAGGCTGACTTAGTAACTGAGAAAACAAAAAAGCGCGCGCTTTGGAAAGTAATAATATTTCAAAAAACATCTCAAATATGCGTGTTTATAGAGTGCTGACACCTGGTTTAAAATAAATTAATAATCTCTAAAAACATTGCAAGTAGTCTAGTGCAGCCATCTGGTGTACATATTGAGAAAGAAAACATGATTCCGGGCATAAGAAATAGATTGTTTTAATATTTTTGGCTCATTATTTTTGAACACTCCAGCCCGGAAATATCACGGGCGCGAGAAATAAAGGACGAAACTTCACCCCGTCATTTTCACGGGAGCGAGAAGGAAAGGGTTAAAAGCATTTTATGTGCCCAGGTAAAAATTAACATTTTATTCTGACTAACAACATTTGGTTATTATTTTTCAACCAAGCTGAGAGGATGATGTAGGTATTGAATTTTGGTTAGCAACCTTAATGGGCATCATTTGGTTTTTCTGAAAAGATAATAACTATGCTGGTTATCATAAATTTAAGAAAAATTACAAAATTGATGATAATACAAAAAGTTATGTATATGTGTCGTTGGCAACAGCATATGCAGTGATGCTACTGATAGGCAGTGTATTTGTAGCACCAGAAATAATATGTTAAAAGCTACCTCACTGAAGCTAGTTGTTTACCTGGCAAGCACCTCAATGCTTATTGTATATAAGTATATTGTTGTGCTGTATTAATACTGTTTCCTTATTGTTTTAATTAAATGTTATAATTTAAATATATTCATGAGAATTTGTTAGTTTATTTGTCCATTGCCTAACGTGTAATTTTATAAAGCTTGTACACGGAAACAACAAATTAATAATTTGATTTGAATATAGCAATGCCAAAGAAGTGGTTAGCAATTCAAAAATGATAAAGCAGTATGTCGGTAAAGCATAGTAGAAGAATGAATTTAAAGAATATAACATATTTTAAATGAATGATAAATATGGTGATGAGAAAAAATATATAGAACAGTACTAAACTAAAAACTTAGAAGCACTATGTATAAATTTAGTTTGTACTTGGGTAATAAGGTGTGTGCATTCACCCAAAGAAGTACCACCTCAAACATAGATCTGTATGCATTCACGGATGTATGATAGATGAAAATGAGTTCCTCGTTTTCTTCAAATGAAATTGCGTCTATCATGCTAAATCTGAACTTGTCTGTAAAGGGAGCAGCCCTCTATTCATTATGAGCCCAGTGGACATGTTGACATGTATATTGCAAGCATTCCCGTATATGGAGTGACATGAGAGAGGCACAAATGACTGGCTGCCTTGCTTATAAACCACATTTGTAAAGCTTTTGACACACTGTTTTCCTGGATATCCACCTTCCAGAGATTGTAGCTAGAAACTATTTGAGTTCAGCTGTAGTTATTGTTCTATCCACTTCTATCTGACTTCCAGTAGCTCGCCATCGAAATTGTTCGGTCAAATAATGCCTGGAGACCATTGTTAGAATTTTGCTATATCCATTTTTTAATCTCAGACACTCTACGATAATTGGTCTGGGGCATCTATTTTTATGCTCCTCATAAATGACTCATTCCGAAGCAGTGCCATTATTTTACATAATGTCATATTGTTCAGCTCTTTTTACTTACCAATTTATTCAAATTTCATTGAGATTGGTTTATTTTTGGGAGAATAATCGCTATTTTTATGATTTTTCCTTCAGTCATGCTGTAGAAATGTTGACTAACCATTATGAATTGTCTAATGGATTAAGCCTGCTATAAGGCATATAATATCCACTCAGTGGCATAATTGGTTATGGCATTGTTCTTATTTTAGAAGGTAGTGGGTTTGAATTCCAAGTTAACAGAAAATCTTTCATGTTCACTAAAGGCAGCTTGACACATTAAATAGGTTATGGTTGTTAATATCCTCCAAGAGAAGTAAAACTTCTGAGAGTGACAGATCCAAGTTTTGGGTGTCTTCTGCTTGATTCCTGCTTCTAAATTGTAAAAACTGTCATGAGATAGTTTCCATCCAACTAGTAGAGCCATACACTGGTCTGGGTACAGGAAAGCATGTATATTAATCACTCACATCCAACATGCAATTTTCTTCTGAGAAGACTTTTAATAGATATTCAGCCATATTCATGTGTTACAAAGGGGAAAATCCAGAAGACTCCCTAGCACAACATCCATTTCCCTTTGTTCAGCAATCAAATACAGGTCTCCAAATCTGCTGTCCGACCATTAAGTCATGGTGAGCCCTAGTATTTTAGCTTTTCTATGTGACAGTTTTTCATGAAAATTTATTTTCTAAGGCTGGCAATTAAATATTATATTAATTATTGGAATGGGTGATATTTATGCTATTTTAAATTAGTGACTAGAGGAGTGTGTTTGAAATTCCTTTCTCACTAATGGAAAACAGATGATGGATATCAAATAGCTTTGCTGGTCAGATTGTTAGTTAAGAAGCAAATATATAGGTTCACTGGGCCCTAGGACACTTCTTTAAAGTGAAAGGTTCTAGGTTCAATCTTAGACACTATTAAAACAATCACAGATGTATATGAATCCTTAACCTTAGGCTCTAAAGAGCACTGTCCTACAAAAATGTTTAAAATCAATGGTAATTGCAAATTTAATAATATACCAATATTACTTTAATAGATATATTGTAAAACATCTCCTTAATGCACATTTGGTTGTATCTTGTTTTATATAAATGTCATATTATGATATATTATATGACATGTACTTGTATGGAGTTGATACATATTTAGATCAATGTAAGTATGAAAACAGAAATGCAAAGGTATTTTGTAAAACCAATGAAATTTCATTTATTTTATTGAATGAAGCAATCCTAAATATTTTTTGTTTAACAGAAACAAATTTTGTTATATATGTTTGTTGAAATAGTTACTTTCCTTGTTTTTCAAAGGAATCATAATTTAATTTTTGAAAGAATATGTTAAAGATTTTAAAAGTAGTTATGAAATATAATATAAAAATCTGTATTTTTCTATGAAAATAATAAGTTCTTCTTCTTCTTGAGCTTGTCAGATATGTGGCACCTCTGCATTGTTGCATTTTGTACCATGCTCCAAGCCCAATTTTTTCCTAGTTCCATTGTCTTGGGTCACCTATTTTGTTTATAATGTCTGATAGGCCCTCAATGGAGTTTAGGTGTAGCTCTTTAGGATATGGATTACCTAGAGTAGTGAATCTTGTAAGGGCAAGAGCATCACACTCATATAGGATATGATGAGCTGATTCTACCCCTGCGTGGCATTTCCTACAAATTGGTTCCTGTTTAAAAAGTCCCATTGTATGAAGGTGTTTCCTGAAATGATAGTGCCCAGTAATGAAGCCTACAATTAATTGCTTGAGTCTCCAATCTTGGGAGTCTAAGAATTTCAGATGCAATTTTCTCAGATGAGTTGAAAATCATACTTTTTTGCATGTTTCTGTCCAGGAGAGTCTAAATAATAAGTTAATACTAATCATAATTTTAAAGGTTTTAGCTACATATAATACAATTAATAGCTGATTATTTTTCTAACTGACTATCTTTGTTTTAAAAGAAATGTATTCATTCATTAAAAAATCCTATTTGATCTTTACAATTTGGGTAGCATTATTTAGTTCTATATGTGAAATAGTGTAGAAAGTTAAAATTACACAAAGGTATAGATTTCAAGATAAATTATTCAAGATTTTTAAGAACATTTCAAGATTGGATTTCAAAATCAATAAATATCAGAATATTAAGTAGTGAAATATTTTATGAATTAGCTTTCAAAAATCTCCTATTTATATAACCTTTTCTCCCTTCCTTTGAAATTTTTGTTCTCCAATAACTTTAATTGTTTAGTCACTACATGTGTTTTGAAAAATGACTGAATATTTAGAAAAAGAAAGAAAGGGGAATTAATGTATTATCCCATTCACCTTTTCCAAAAAATATATATTGTCGAATGTTGCAATTCAGTGACTTAACTTCTGTGTTTTTATCATATTTAATTTATTCTTTTTTTTAATAAAAAAAAAGGTTCTATATTTTTATATTTAATGCCTACAATTTTTAAAATTTATGATGAAAAAAATGGAATAGAAATGAAAAAGTTATCGTTTATTTGTTTCAATGTTTCTTTTTTCATGTTTTAAAATTAAACCAAAATTTGCGACATTTAGCTTTATATATTTTTTTAGGGAAAATGATTGATTATATTATAAAAGGAATATTTTATGTTTACCGTATTTTCCTGTAGATAATCTGCGGATTATGTGTTTAAAAAGTTCCGAATTTTGTTCTGCGTATTATATGCCACTGTGGATAATCTGATAAAAAAACATTCTCCATCAGAAAACTTTACAAGAAAGTTTTGAAAGAAATACTGCTTATGTTTCATAAAATAAATAACAGTAAGTACTAAGACACACCTGAGTTATGTAAGCTATAATCAGCTTTTCCAATTATGTTCAAAAATGAATTCAGTTTCTTGTAAAGATATTACATTTTCATGTTGTTTATGTCACTTCGCAATTTGTCTTTATGTGATCTGTTTCCTTTTGAAAATATTCAAATTTGTATATCATCATATGGAAGCAAAAACTTGTCAATCACACAGTAGATTTAAATTAAAAACTATAGCGAAAGCAAATAAGACAGACGTGTTAATGTGAAGTGAAAAACAAAATATGCTTGTTATAAAAGAAAAATATATAAAATGCGCAGTTTGTAAAAAAAAAAAAAAAAAAAAAAAAAACACACCCTTTCATTTAAGTATGCCTAACATCGTTTTAAATATTAGTAGAAGCTAAATATCGATAAGTTTTACAAGAATCTTCTCAAAATTATCACTCTTGATAAATCTCGTGCTTTCATCTCAAATTTATCACACTTTGCGATGAAGTGGGATCCAGACATTTTTTTTTTCATAATAAATGCTTTTTTTTTCCTTACACTTAATATTTTTAATCATACTGTGCATTATTTTATTTTATATGACTCCAATATTATCAGCAGTACATATTTTAGACTATTTGCCGGAAAAAAATTGCTGCGGAGTATATGCTATTACGGATTATGCAACGCTTTTTTTACTTGTACTTGAAAAAAAGGTTGTGCGGATTATACACTGCTGCAGATTATATACAGGAAAATACAGTATCCATGTTTTGTACCCGTGGATATGTGTAAAAATAAAAAAATTTATTGTATACTGAAAAATCTTTAGTATTTTTTTTTTTAAACATAACTTTAATGTTGAAATGACTGCAGATCTTTGCTAGTTTCACATGCAAACATAATATATTGTATTGCAGGTGAGAACAACAAATTTAAGGTGCATTTCACTGATCCCAGGGTGTGTAAAAGTTTTTTGCTTGCATGTTGCCCTCATGACATCCTTGCAGCCACTGTAAGTAAACAAACCTGTTTGGTATGGACAGGTTTAAACACATTAATTTATTTATATTTTGTGCCTAATGAATCAGTTCTTCCAAGTTAAATTTCCTTTGTTTACTGAATTCTAATATAAGTATTGTTTTATAATCAGAGCTAACATTATATTAAAATTTAAAATAATCCTAAAATCATGGAAACAGGAATAATTTTCATTAAAATAACAGTTCAGATTATATGAAATTATTCATTTATTTAAATTTCATTCTAATTCTATAGTGTTTGGTTATTTAATTTAAAATCATTCTGTTTAAATTACTCAAAATTATTTTTTATTTGGCTTGTTGTGATTTTTAGTTAAAATTTTAGAATTTGCTTTGGCCTAGATGCTTTTTGTTATTCATTTTAAGCTAAATCCTTGATAATTACTATTTTGCATTTGCAAAAAGTAATTATTGAGAAATTATCATACTACAAGTAATTGGTTTTCAGAGCATTATCTTGTTTTTTTGACTACATTGTTATAATTTGTAGTACAATCTAAATAATAATCTTCAATGCTAAAATTATATTTAATATAATTTTAGCTTAGTAATGTTAGGAAAAAATTTTAATGAAAAATTAGTTATTAACATTTTTCATTTAGTTATTATAAAATGCTTCAACGACACTTTGTAAAAGTCACCAAAAATTAGTCATTTGTGGTGACATTTCTTGATAAAAAAAATAAAAAAAAAAAAATTAAAAATTTCCCTTACTAAACTAAAGATGATGTAGATATTAGAATTTAGTCAGTACTTAATTGTCAAAAAATAGATGTAAATTAATTCTTTCTAAACAATAAAAAATGTAAAAAATGGGGAAAAATTGCAGTATTTTTTAAATCACTAACCCTAACAACATATGAGAACACAATAAGTATATTAAAAATTGATTTTATAAATGTTCAAAAATGAAAAAGTTTTCTTTAAAAAATAAAATGCCTGAAAGTTCATAATATGATTATAAAACAATGAACATAAAATTTCTAAAAAATATTGCTTAATTAGACTTCTATTTAATAACAACAATTTAAAAATGATTCCTAATTATAAAATATTGAATTTTGTTTTCCAAATAGCTTGATTAGAATTCTATTTAATAACATCTATTTAAAAAATATTACTAAGTATTAAAATGCAAAACTTTATTTCAGATTTCATCTAATGATTATAAAACTTTGATAAAATTTATTAATTTTTGAAATTTTTAGGCAGCAAAATTAACATGATAATACTTATTTAAGAATTCTCCATAAAGGAAACACAAATTACCAATAAAAAATAAAATACCTTCTAATTATAACTATTAAAGTGATTATCCAAATTTAACCTTCTAATGAAATAGAATTTGATACTTTTGATAACAATGGAAATAATATAAATACATTTCTAATCTTATCGAAAATAATATGAATATTTTTCTTGCCTTTATTTTACAATTATATTCCAAGTGATATAACTAACAAATTTTAATAATACTGAGTCAAATGATATAAATTTTCATACATCAAACAAATTTAAAAATGCAAATGATACAAAAATCAGAATCATTAGTATCATTATTTGAAAATCATCCATGATGCACCAAAATTAACATTGCTAACATCACCTGTGTTTGGCATAGTGCTTTAAGAAAAATTTTGCTGATAAAAAAAGTCACCAAATTTTGTTGCATTTGACTGATTTCTTGCCTTGGGTGACTTATGACCATAATGTTCATTCTAGCCATTATTTTAGCAGTTTCATATAGTTAAGTCTTTTATAAACATTTGTTGAATACACTTAGATATTATTATTTTTAACACCTCTTCAATGTATGGGAGAAAACAATATAATGTGTGTCTACTATTTCAATATGATGATATTTGTTTTTTTATTCTTTCAAATAATTTCATATTATAAACAATATTTCTTGTATAGATACTTTTAAAAACGAGGAAGTTTGTAAAAGATAAAGCCTTGCACATTTAAATTTTAGTGTCTTGCATGTGTCTATATAATACTCATTTCTTAATTGTCATAAAATTTATTGAAGGAACAATTTCTATTAATTTTATTCATAATATTTGTTTTATAATTTTTCTAATTCTGAAATATATTTTAAAAAGTAACTTAACACATTTTATTTTTAGAGATCAAAATAGGGTATGTAATTTCTCATTTCTTAAACTGATTTTAAGCCATCTGTTTTTAAAAGTATATTATTAGACTATTATTTGCATCATAATTTAATCTTATTCTTTTAAGTTATATGTTACTAAGACTAAAGATATAGCTTTGGTATTTAATTTTTCCCATTCTTTAAGTCTAAATTTTGTTTTTTTAAATTTTCTGTAATGAAAGCTGTAAATATTATAAGCATGCTTATGTGTTTTCTTATTATGGAATTATTGTTTGATGAGTTGTTTAATTATTTAATTAACTAATTTAAAATACATTTTATTTTTTTTAATTTTTATTATTAAAAAAATTAAACATTTTTGATATATGAATTTAATATTCTTTAGTGATGCCTATTGACTTAACAACAAAATTTTTTTCAATTAATCTATTTTCAAACTTTTCAATATCTGAATAACTTGATACTAGCCAAAATATTACACATGCTGATTTAGATGATACTTTTTCGTATTTTTATAATATTTGTTATTGAATGAAATTTTATAAATGAATTTTATTCGTTAAGCTTTTTAACAATAATAAATAACTATGAATTTTTTGAAAATGTGTTAATTTGACGTGAACTTAAACACTTGGAAGCTCTGTATTCATTATTTGTAAATTTCACACCTTGTAAGAAAACATTTTTAAAATGAAATCCTTTTTAATTTTTTAGAGGTAAATTCAATCTAAATAGAAGTTTGGTCATTCACGTGAGTATTAGATTAAGATGGAATAATATTTTCCTATTAATTTATCTTCATTTGGGTAGTCTAATTTTACCTAATTTTCTTCTGTAAAATTTCATTGCACTGCATTTTTAAATCGGCAAAATTAATTAGTGAGCAAGACTGAGTGATAGTAAATCAATTGATAAATTTATTTAAATTGCATATTATTTACTTAAAGAGAAAGAAATTGTGTAATGTGTGCTAAGATTTAAAGTAATTTTAATCAATTCATGGAAGCAGCCTTAACATTATAATAAAACTAAGATAAGTATGAAGTAATCCTTGCTGGAAAACTCGCCTTTTCTCTTATCAGAAAATATTCAATAACATTTTCACTAAAAAATTAATTTTCTAATGAAATATAGTTTAATGCATAGTATTAATAAATATTTTGATTTTTTTTTCTTGCTTTTAAAAATAAACTTTATAACTTTGATTTATCTTTTCAAATAGATAGTTTTGACATTCAGTTTTATAAAATAGAATGCATTTGTTGTTTTCATAAATATGAACAATTTTAATGCAAAATTCCTTAAATTTTGAAGGTTTTCTTTCTGTTTAATGCTTGGTTTTTTTAGTTACTTAGTAAAATTTATAAATTATTAACGATTGTTATATTCATGGTAAAATCATTTCTCTGTATAGATATTTTTAAATTAAAAAAAAAGGATACAAAAACCTTTAATGTATTTTAAAACTACAATGGCAAATGAAAGTTACTTAAATTTTATCTTTCAAATTCATAATATTCAATATTTTGAATACATTTTGTAAAATCCGTGGATTGTTATAAGTATTTGATGAAAATTGTAGACTGGTTTTATTTTATTGTCAAAGTTCAGTCTTGCTCACTTAATTATATTTTAAAGAAGTTTAATTGCCAATGTATAATTTTTTGCAACGAAAGAAGATGTGTTATGTGGATGGTCATGAAGTTAATAATTGATGGGTCAATTACTCAACCAAGTTTCTGCTGTTAATCAAAAATTTCACTGCCTGAGGGTGAGTAGTAATGTAACACATTTATTTCCATTTTGAAAGAGGAAGTTGCTAAAGGCTATTTATTTTATGCTCTTAATATTTTTTATGACTCAAAGATACATGCATATAAATAGCAATGTAAATAATTTCTGTTGGGCAATTTTAGTTTCAATCTATTAATATTTCTATGCAAACTTTTTTTAGTGTTTTAACATTTGCTTTTGGGAAAAGTACCCTGAAATGTATCTTTGAATTAAAACACATTCATAAAAAGAGAAAAACGAATTGCTAATACATATTATTCATAGCAGTTCATAGACTTGCAACAAAGTTAATATATTTAAAATATCTTATTTTGAATTTGAATGTTCTTGGAGAAACTTCATTTAATAATCTCTATATGTAAGTAAATAATTGTTGTATGATTCTTGGTTTACAGTTATTAACTTGCTGTTGCAATTCCTTTTAGGCTAATTGAGTGACTTAAAGATTTTGAAGCATAAATGCAAATTTCAATTTGAAAGATTCTTAATTAATGTTACTATAAAATGTATATTTATATGGAACTACATACAAGATTAAAAAGTTTTTATTTTATTTTTTGAAGAATATATTGTATATT
This sequence comes from Latrodectus geometricus, assembly GCA_026290005.1. Classification (NCBI taxonomy): domain Eukaryota; kingdom Metazoa; phylum Arthropoda; class Arachnida; order Araneae; family Theridiidae; genus Latrodectus; species Latrodectus geometricus. The sequence continues at coordinate 487,927 of JAPDSC010108036.1, forward strand.
AGCTACAAGCAAAATTATTTTATTTGCAAAGCTTTTTCATTCAAAGCAATTCTAAACTTTAGTGATTTTTGTTAGCTGCCTAAAATAATAACCCCTCTTTAAAATTGTCATCTGATTGCACTTTGAAATAATTTATGAAAACAGAGGAGAAACTTGTTTAAAAATTCATCTTGACAAATTTTGCTTCAAAACTGATTCTAAATTAGTTAAGATTATTTTATTTTGTACTGTTAGATATTCAGAAATGGTCTTGAATTATTTTGTGTAAAAACTAAGCAAAAGGTTTCTCTAGATGTCATGTGTTGCAATTATATAGACCTTTCTAAAATTATCTAATACTGCAATACTTTGTTATTGTATTCTCCAAAGGAATCTTAAATATTTTATATAAGTCCAAACTAAAGACTCTCTTCTTTATAATATATTTATTTCATCAAGGAAAAATTAAATTTCAGTTTCAAAATAGAAGGTATTTCTTTGTAAAAAATATATTGTGCTAATTATTTTTAGAAAAGCATAGTAATGAATTTTGAATTTGAAAGACCTTGCTGATGGCTATTGTCATTGGATTGTGATTCCTATTTATTATTTATGCCCAATGATTTTGGAATAATTTAAATGAGATTGTCTACTTTTTATTTAGTTTAAAATTAAAAGACTGTTGGGTACATTATATCAATACAAAAATATGAAACATAATCTCATTTAATATAAAATCGCTTTGGGAATGTTATGTTACATTGTTATTCACTGCTTATCGTTTTTCCTTGAAGGCTTCATCTCAAGTAGAAGATTTGTTTGAGCCTGTGGTCTCAACTTGTTTCTCCTCTTGGTAAAAACATGTGCTTTTGTTATGTTTGTTGGTTTGTTACACATTAAGCTCTACAATACATTTATTTACATATTACACAGTTAAGACTTAAAAAAATAAAAAAATGCTAATTCTTTATTCTTAGAATACAAATAATAAAGATAAATTTATTTGGAATATTTTTAATCCTTTTTACATTTTAGTCTGCATTTTTCTTGAGTTTCAATGTGCAGCTACTCACACATAGTAATTCATATTCTATGTGTTCATATTTTACTGTCATTATTTAAAAAAAATTTCAATCCCTAAAACTTACATTAATTATTTCCTTCTTATCTTACTCTTATTCCTTTCTATACTTATGTCTAGTGTTTTTTGCGTACTCAGTGCAAAATTATGTGAAAACAATCCAAGTATATTTTTAAAATCTGTTAAAATAATATTAATAAGTTTAAAAAAAAAAAAAAACTGTAAAACTTGAGTTTTCCAAATTATAACTGGATTTTTTAATTGATAGCTGAAAAGCTTGCTCTAGAATTTGTTTAAAAAACACCTTATTTTTCTTTGATTGACTTAAAGTTTAAATTTTTTATAAATTTTTACTAGATTTTTTAATTCTAAAATATTTTTATAAAACTGATATTTTAAGATAGTTAATGGGTTACAATCTGGACACAAAAAAAAGTGTTTATCAAAAGAAATTTTAATGCTAAATTTAAATTAAGTATGAGTCTCGAAAATTAAAGAAATATTTTAGAAGTACACTGAGCAATGGTACTTCTTGGATAAAAAGGAGTGGTTTTGAAAAGTCACATTAAATCTCTAGAAGCTTGTCATTTCTTTTAAATAATTAATTTTATGTAAAATGTTTTCTCTCCCATAAAATTTTTTATGCAGCAAAATTGCAATAGAAAAAAGCCGAAACAATGCTTACAGAAATTTAAACAAAATTTTATATTAAAGACTTTAAAAGTTTTTCATAATTTGATAGTATATTCCTCCTAAAGTACTCATGAAAATAAAATATAAGCCATAAGGGTAAAAAAGAAATAGTTTTACATCTCTGATGTTTTAATAGAGCTTGTTCAAAACAGGGTATGATGCAGTTTTTAAAATTGTTGGAATTTAAGCATAAGGTATATCTAATAAATGACAACTTAAGAAATGAAAGAAATTAATAGTAATCTTATAAAATTTAAGAGAAGGAAAAGAATACTACATTACAAATATCGTTTTATTACAGTTCTGTATTTTGTCTATACCATGATATTTATTTGAAGAGTAAATTTAAAAAATTACCCCTTTATATAAATTCATAATTGTTTAATAAAATTTTGAATTAAAAAATGCATTAACTTCATTTAAGAATAGCCTTTCTTAAAATCTAATGAAGCTTAAGAACTTAAGTTTTCTTTTAAAAAAATAAGCATATTTTTGAAAAATATTTGTATGATAAAATTAATTACATAAACTCAAATCACAGGAATTATAAATGTAATATTATGAATATTAATGGAAGTCTATTATTTTTTTACTTTCACCAGAAAAAAAAAAAAACAAATTTTTTTCTTTAATGTTGGCTTTTCTTTGGGGAAATAAGGTAACTAGAAAGAACTCTTTACAAAAATGGATGTAAGAACTATAAATGTAAATTAATTATCTTTAAAATGAAATTTTTGTATGTAAATTGTGAAATAGGATGATAAGTATATTCCAACATCATATTTGGGTAAAAATATCCAGCTTTTTTCTTTCCCATTTTTCAAAATCATTTCTTTTAGAGTAACACACAAAACATTGCTCATTACCAAAAACTCAGTATCTTTTCTTTTTTGTTTGTTAGCAATTACTTCTGAAATGTCTTTCACTTCATTATTGGGATTGGACAAAATTCTTGGTCAGTTTTTTTTTTTTTTCTCACATGAGGTACCAGGTTTTTCAAACAAGTCATCAATTATAGCAAATTTATTCTAGTTCTTAAAAATTATTGTTGAGATTATTCTAGTTCATTAATACCTTTAGGTTTTTGTCTGATCTTGTCTTTACAAGATGTCCTATTAAATATTAAATTACAGGTTGTACTTTTGACTTGTTTTACAATCCTAACTTTTCTGGACTATTTCAGCTATCTGTTAGAAACATTAATTAAATGAGCAAATCTGGACAAGTGAGGGGATTAGACTAGAAAAATTCTTTTCGTTCTAATCCACACATTTGTCCTTCCCCTCATTTCCTCTCTTAAATAACACTTAGGCAAATTAAAGAAGTGTCATTTCCAAGTAAATATGAGAATGTCATTTGGCCAAAATTAGAAAGTGATTAAGTTGAATTATTGATAATAAATATTAATATTCAATTGTAAATCAGCTTAATTGAAATTTAAATGTAAATCTATTTTAGAGTTGAAGCCATTTCAAATTTATCTTGTGATGATTTTTAATTTTAGAAATTTATTGATAATGTGTATTTGTTTTATAAATTTAAAAAATTACTTTATCAGATTTTTTTTTTAAATTTAGATTTATTTTCTACAAATATAGGTGAATTGGGTTGTATACAAAAAATTGAAATTAAACAGATAATTCAGGACAAATATTTTCCTTTCTTTTGTGTTTCTTATGATTGAGTATAAATTTAATATAATGGGGAAAAATGCATTATAATTATTCTTTAACATTTAAAAGAAAGAACTACTTCATTTAAATATTTTCCAAAGCTATTTTGTTAGTTATTGATATCTTAATTATTTAAAAATAACGCTATTTATAAATGAAAATTTTTTCTGACATGATCGTTTATTTTTAATTCCTAGTTCAGATTTTATTTGTGTATTTTTCTTCTGCATCTAAACTTTAATAATTATATCAGTGAACTATAATTTGTTTCTGGTTATTGGGGAAAAAAAACAAACAATTTTTTTAAGGGTTATTTTTAGATAATAAATTTGAAGGGAAAAAATTTCATAATTTTTATTTAAAATCTTACATGTTATTTACTGTTATAAATGGCTCAATTACATCCCCAAGTGCATTAAAATTGAAAATTAACAATGCTGTGATGTAGAGCTTAATGAGTAACACTTATTAATGATGAAAAATTCTCTAGCTTTTCATTTTTATAATTCTCTTTATAGCGGATGGACTTGGGAGAATGTCCAAAATTACATGATCTTGCTCTAAGAGCTGACTTTGAAAATGCTTCTACGAAGAAAGATTATTTCTATGATGTCGATGTAAGTTTATTTCTTTTAAATAAAGTTTAATCATATGACATTCTAGTTACAAATGTTTAATTTTTTTCAGACCAAATATATGTGAGTACTTAATCTTACTATTTAAGTTATGTTTGTATTTTTATAAATTAAAGAAAGCTCATTGTAAAATACATATTTTCTAATTATAATTATTTAATGTATTTTGTAAAATTGCAGTGGCTTGTTTGATTAGGACATGTTCTCATTACCAGAAAATTTTGAATTGAGATCCCAACTTAAGACCTTGCTATACATTTTTGGGGAAATTGAATTTTATGTTTATCCAATGGAGCATAATGCTTATGTTTCATAAATGCTATTTACATAATGGAAACTTCCGGTCTTTTGCAAATTATAAAAAACTACTCTCACTTCTAAAATTTTAGCTTTTAAAATTTTTCCAAATATTTTTCTGAGTAAATTTGAATTAAATTCTAATTTCATCGATGCTGTATATAAATATGCTTTAGATATATTTCCCATTTTCATTTGTGCAATTACAAAATAAACAATGTTTGTTTTAAACTAAAAATGTTTTTAATTGCATCAATATTTGATATAATTTTTATTTTTAATTCAAACATACTCTTATTTCTGAAAATCCAAGCTCTGCTCTCAACACCGTCTATAAAACTTTTTATTAATGAACTTGGTAGTTTTTTTATTCTACACTATGATAAAACCTCTGGGAAATTTCCTTATAAGATTCCTGCTGTTTTATGATGTGTAGGAAAGTTTCCTTGTTGAATAAGGAATTAACATTTCTGAGTTTAACTAACTCCTTGACACTACAATCCATGTTAAACCAAGGATTCCCTAACATTTAGATTCCAAAGCAGTCTATCTTGTACCTTAATTTTCCAATTTTTTATATTCGGGTTCTTGAAATCTTTTTCGACCTCAGTGACAAAATCTTTTCCTTGATCTTCCTCATTTTCCCTGACCTTAAAAAAATATTTTTATTAGTCATCGATTGTCATTCATTCTCTCCATGTGTCCCAACCATTGGATTCTTTTTGATTTTATGTTTATTATATCTTTTTTATTAAATAGTTTTTAAATGTTATAGTAATAGCATTTCCTCCAAACATTACCATCTCTGACTGGTCCAAATATTGCTCTTAAAATCTTCCTCTCAAAGGTTAAAAACATGTTCTTGAGATAAAATCCAAGTGTCTCATAATAAGTAATAATAACAGCTGGTTTGATCACAGTTTTACACACTAATAGTTTCTTCTTCCATAGTATCGCCTTAGATCTTATTATAGTTTCAGTAGCTCAAAAAAGCTGCAACATTAATCCTATGTTTGAAATCTAGCATCATATCATTATTTTCTGTGACATTTTAACCAAAATACTTAAACTCTGTTACTCTTTCAACCTAAGTTTCTTCATTTATCTTAAATGTAGTATCTGTATCACTTTTCTCATTCAAAGAGATTAATATTTCAAACAAAATATTTCTGTGAATAATGAGTTAGTTTCTTGGTAGTTTGCATTGGAAAAATAGCTGTGATATGTATTTTTACATTAAGTTTGTTCATTTATTAATTAAAAAAGCCTGAAATATTATAAATTACTGCTATTACCAAGCTCATTTGTATTATGTTCTACAATTTTAAAACAAATTTATAAGAAATAAAAAAAAATGTTTTTTAATGCAAAATTTTTTTAAATGATATTTTACAAATGTATGCAATGGTTGCAAGAAAGTTGCACATGCGGACAAAGAATGAAGAGCCTGACCATGCATCCATGTACTAAATTGCGGTATTATTGTCTGTGACAATCCAGACATCACCAAATCAGACTGTCATTCCTGATGCCATGCAGCTCAGAGCAAAAAACTGTGCATGATTATGCACATCCTTACTTCAAGAAATCATGTTAGGATCATGATTTTTTTGAACTTGCACTGGAATTAAGTCCTCATATAATTGGAAATAATTTATGTATAATATCTAATTTTAATATCTTCTATGAAATAATGTTCATACTTGTTTCATTTTTATGTAGTATAGTTTTAACAGTCTGAACAAGGTCTCAATACTAAAATTGATTTCATTGATTAATCTGTGAATCATTTATAATTATCACTTGGAAATTCTTCTAGATCCGTTATAATTTTGTCAGTTACAAATATCCTCATCCTCAAAATAGTTGACAATAACTGAGAATTTAGTCTTGAAATAGAATCTTTTTTAAATCATAAAACACAATTTATTGTTTTTTCCATTTTATTTTATATTTATTTCTATTCTTTGCTCACCAGCTAATAAAATTCTGTACTTTTTATGTATTAAATAGATATTAAATCATGATTTTCCTTTCTTTTACTGTATTATTCCAAGATAAACAACTTGATGTTGTTGAAGTTAATGGTATCTCTACTTGATATAAACTAGACTATAATAACATTGTAAGCAAGACTTTGATCAGGAAACAAATATTTTATTATCAACTAAATGATTGGACATTACAATGTGTAGTTTTGAATGATGTTTAAAGTATATATCTTTCATGTAAGATTATTTAATTAGTTTGATTATCAAAATAAAGCCTGACTAATTTAATTAACTGTTAGATTGTTCTAAAGATCACATGCTGTTTAATTATCTTGCTGCAACAGCGATTTATTTCTCTTTAATATCTTGATATTGTTTTGAATTTTTTAAAATTCTGTTTAACCAATATCCATTGTATGTTAGTAGTTGCTTCAAAGATCTACTATTTTCAAGATTCAAATATCTTAAATATTGATAATATCAATGTACATATTCTTCACTCTATGAAAGGTTAGGATTTAATTTTTTTTAATTAAAGAAAATAATTAAAATTTGTTGTTACTTATCTCCAGTGGTTTAACAGTGTCAGACTAGGTCCATAAATCTATTGACACGTAATAAATCAGAAACGAGGAAATAAATGTAAATTTCCTTCCAAAGAAAGCCCAAACAACTTAAAATATGATTAGCCAAAGCCTGGTGTTGATGGCACTTTGGGCAAAGAGGATAGAATTTTACACCCTGGGAATAAATAAAACATTTTAAGTGGTCACTGGCAAGGCGGGAGAGGCAAGTATTCCATTTTCTGTCACAGGAAGAACCAACAACTGTCCTGGCTAACTAGCCTTATATCAATCATCAGTGGGACACCAGCCAGTTCCTTCTGTTTATGTAATTCCTCTGAGAAAAGAGTTCTAGGTAGGTGAGTTCATCAGATGTTGAAGCTGGTAACCTGCATCCTTCCGTAGCTAAACAGTCAGCTTTCTCGTTGCCAAAGAAGTCCACATGAGATGGGATCCACTGAAAATGAATATCATGTTGAAGTCAGATGTACTTCACCTTGTGAAGAATAGATACCTGTCTTATCATCAATACGGATTCAGTTATTAAGATGTGTGTTCTATTGAACTCTGACTATCAGTTAAAATTCTGAGATTTTCATAACAACTTTACTTCAGAATGGCTTCAAGTCCCTCATCTACTACTAGTAATTCACTTTTAAAAATGGAATATTAGTCTAAGTCACTTTGATTTAAAGTAAAAGTTTTTCCGTTTTTTGGGGTGTTTCAATATAAATTTTGCAGCTATTTTTGATTAATACAATAGTTTTAAGATTTAACTCTTATTTTTCTATTTTGCTAACTTTCAATTTTAAGATTTATCTACCAATCTCTGAAAAGTGTCTACTGTTATGTATATTTGAATAATTAAATAAAGAGACTAAAAAAAGGAAAACCTAGTGAGTTTTTCTTTTTTCATTTTCTTGAAATTAAAACACAGTAATGATTAGAAAAATAAAATCCCTTAAATTAAAAATATAAGTAATAATTCTATTTGTTTTTTTCCCCTTTTTTCTTCTATTTTTTAATTCTAAGTTTTATTTTAATGATGTTTTTATATTATAGTACTTTTATTATAATTTGTAAAGAAAATTTTTGTACATCAAAATACTTAATAAATTAGATGGGATGATCTATTCAAACAAAATTAAATATTTAAAGATATCCATTATTGTATGCAATATTTAAATAATTATAAATATTTAAGTGAAATCGCTTCTATTATAGTTGTAGTCTCATTTGTTGCTTTTTAAAGTTATAATTTTTATTAAAAAAGTTTGCTTATGTTTATAATTTAAAAAAATAATTAAAGATGTAATATTATCTGTATATTAGTTGGAATAATTATTGCTTTGTATATATATATGTGTGTGTGTATATATATATATATAATATAATATAATATAATATAATATAATATTTATTTATAAATTTCCTTAATATGCTTATTACAGAGACAGTACTTTTTTATTTTTATTTTGATTTTATAAAAATGTGTTTTTAAATATTTTTATTTTTAATCTCATCTTCACAATTTGATTATTATGGTATTCTTTTTCCTTCTAGTTATCACTTAACTGTTATTGTATGTTGCTTGTGAAATTTTCTGAAAATTTTTATTTTCTAATCAAATTTGATACATTTTTAAAAACCATGAAACCTGTGTGTCTGTTTATGTGCTTATAAATATTGTTCTTTCTTTGTTTATTTGAGAAATAGTTCTAATATTTGTGCACATTATTCATTATATTTCATTTCCTTTTAGTAAGTTTTCATAAAGTTTTGTCACAAATATGTTTAATATTCTAGATAATAATTAAGCTTATTATATAAAGTATGAAAATAAAAAGCTTCATGTTTCGCCTGTTTTTATTATTATATTTGAAATTGTATAATTATTTACACAACTTTTACTTAAATAAATTTTGATATTCAGTATTTGAAGAATTTTGGGATTTTTTGATTAAAAGGAATTAAAAGTAAGTTAATGTTGTCCCTACTTGATATAACAAGACTATAATAACATATTGTAGGCAAGACTTTGATCAGGAAACATGATTCAGCATTATAATGTTTTGTTGTAAAGTAAGGTCTTATGATTGTGTAGTGAAATCCTATGAATCAATGATGGAATGTTTGAAAATATAAAATCTATCTTAAATGCAATTCTCTAGTGATTCACAGATAAATTCTACTCAAATAAAAAGTTTTTTGGCATAGTAAAATAAATGGATGCATTGTTTAATATATTTCTCTAAAAAAAAAAATACTTTTTTTTTCCCCCACTTAAATAGTGCCAATATTTTTTATTTTAAAATCCATTTTCAATTTAGTTTCAGTCTATCTATGATAACTACTTGTGTTGTCAGTTTTTGTTTATAAAGGATTATTTAAAAATATTCCTCTTTAAAAGTGTGTAGATATTCAAATATACAATGATAAAAGCAAAATTTGCATAACAATTGCAAATTCCACAATTTATTTATTTTTCAATAGTTGTATATTAGTGGGGTTTAATTTTGAAAAAAAAGGCCTTACAAAATTAAAATTTTAGAAAATTTAAGATTAGAGAAAGTTTTTATTTTGAAAGTTAAAAGAATTTTAAAGTGAAAATTTGAGTTAATTTTTTTGTATTTATGCATTATATGGGAATAGTTGTACTAAGAACAATGATATTTTTCTTCTTATGTACCTAATTATAAAATTTGTTCATAAAAGTGAAACTATCCATCTTTAATTCACTTTAAAAAGTAAACAAAATAAAACAGATATTTCAAGTATTCTATTAGTTTTTGTAAAAAGTAAGAATTTTCTGTCATAGATTTATAAATTTTAGATTATTTCACATTTGAGATATAGAGCTCTAGTTTTACTACTAAAAATAACTTTTTATATTTTTTGTTTAGATACTCTTTATTAATATTTTAAAAAGTAAAGTCTCCCAAGTATTTTTCATATTTTTATTTAATAAATGTCCAAAAAATTGAGCAAGTGAGAATGTTATTGAAATGCTAGTTTAAGTGAAATATACAGATGTAATTTTGTTATATTATTTCTTAAATTGTAATTTTTTTCATTTATTATCATACTTTTAATGATAAATGAAAAAAAAAAAATTAAATACTCATAATTTTTATTGTCTTCATACTGATTTGATTTGGTTTAAAATTTCTCATTGAGAATTGTTATTGATGAATGATTTATTAATTACAAATTAATTATCAAGTTTAGGATTTTGCTTTCTCTAGAATTTTTTAATGTTATTTTTTATTTATTTTTTATATAAATTTTAGAGTAAATCCATTACATTAGTATTTTTTTTTACATTAGTAGCTAAGCAATTAGATCAGGGCTCATTTATACTTTTTTAGTTCTCTTGCCAAATATTAAAAAAATCATAGGCTTATTAGTCACATTAACTATAACTTGGAGAATTCACCTATTGCAAGTCTGGTGATCTTGCAAACAGTTATATCCAATCAGATGTCTAAATATAGTGACCACTGTATTTCTTGGTGAAATGGGAATAATTACCCCCTCCCCCACATCTTACCCATATTGCATAGAATCGTATCCTCTTAAAGAATTTTCTTAAGAATCAAATTTACAAATAATTTATTTGAATGAAACAAAAGTTAATAAATTTATTACTTTATCCAAATTCCTTTCTTAGCCACTCTGTTCTTCATCTCTAGTATCCACCTTAGAGCCATCAGTGTAAACAACGTATCCTCTCATTTTAAGTATAGCGAAATTCAGTATTTAAATTTGTATTTCTTGCTTGTGTAATTTTTATTTTTATGCAAAATAAAATGCATCACCATCTGTGAATTTTTTTTATAATTTTCACTCACCCTGAAATAGATCTCTGTATTTTTTTATTATTACAGGCAATGGAACATTTGCAGAATTTCATTAATGAATGTGATCGTCGAACTGAACAAGCTAAAAGACGCTTAGCAGAAACTCAGGAAGAATTAAGTGCTGAAGTGGCTGCCAAAGTATTACATATTTGATTGTCTAATTATTTGTACTAAAAATATGTTGAAATATTAAAATGTTTGTGAAAAGGAAATGAAATTTTTTTTAATTTTGAAGATAATTTTTGACAGGAGCCTTTTATTTTATTTAAAAAAAACTTAAAAAGCAGAATTATTTTACTGTTTCTGAATTTGCGTATTAATTTAAATCATTACTTTTGTGAATAAATAGTTGCACTGGCAGTTGAGTATTTTAGTCATCAATATTTGGTGAACTTTGTTTTTACATTTAGTAGGGATATTTACTACAGTTTGGAACTCATATTAAACTATGATCTTTATTGAATCTGTCCTTCTATGTAAAATGTGACTGCTATGCTACAAAGAAAATTTTTTATCAATCATTGTAAATATATATTTTCTGTGACAACTTGCACAAAATTCTGATTTTCATTCCTAAAATAAATTATTTAAGTATCTGTATATGGACAACTGATGAAATTTTTGTGTTATAATTCAAAAGTGTGTAAATTTTATGTATTATCTATAGATTTCCTTAGTCACCTTCTCCTGAAAAAGTGTCTATACACCTCAAATGCTGCAACAAAAAAAATATAGGCATTCAAAAATTGCTTCTATTTCATAATTGTTAGTTAAGATTTGTTTCAGTTGCTACTTCTAGAAATTTTTCGGTAAAATGTCTTAATACTTTTTCTCAAAATGTGCGGATATGATCATAACTAGTAACTTGTATTGTTTTAGTTGCGTAATGAACAATTTTTGTTTACATTAAAGTGTCTTAAAGTTGCACATTAAAGTTAATGGATTTTCAAATTGGTCATAGACTATAAGTTTTCTTTTCAGTCTCTTGAATGTGATTGGTTCATAATCTTAAGATATCGGGGAAAAATTAAGGAATGGTAGAAAGCAATTTATATTTGAAAATATTTCAAAAGAATTAAGAATTCATTTTAAAATTTACTTACATCTCCTGATTTAGCTTTATTCTGATAATACATACAGATCTATAATTTCAGCTAATAATAGCTGATTCTACCCCTGCGTGGCATTTCCTACAAATTGGTTCCTGTTTAAAAAGTCTCATTGTATGAAGGTGTTTCCTGAAATGATAGTGCCCAGTAATGAAGCCTACAATTGCTTGAGTATGCTAGTGTGTTATAAACTCAATCTATCAACATGCCATCCCTTTTCAATTCCTGAAGCGTTATTTTATTTAGAATATAATTTAATTGTTAACTAAAACATTGACTTTATTGTTCTAGAAACAGTTAGAATTATTGCATGATTGCTATTTGGAAATTTCATTCAACATTAAAATTTGTGATGATAAAGGAAAATCCAATATTTTACATTAATTATTTTTTTATAACTCTGATTATTCATTTTACAAAGTAAAGAAGCATGCATTTTGTATAATTTTATAAAATTTAAGTTTTAGGCAATTCTAATTATATTTGAAAGTTGATAATTTTAAATAATTGATTAAAGTTTACTGAAGTAATAAATTGTTAATATATGTTTACTATTAAAAATTAAAAAAAAAATTAATAGTAAACTTATTTTATTTCTGATATATTTTAATTCATTGGATAAAAGGAATTTTATATGATGCAAAAAAAAAAAAAATAAATAAATAAATAAATAAAATAAAATAATTTTGTTAAGTATTTTTATATTGATTGTATTTATTAACTGCAAACTAATAGTTTCACTCCTGTATTCTTTTAAAAATTCAATTATTTATAATTTGAAAAGAAATTAAAATTTACGACTTAAGATTTATTGTAGTTTCTTCTGAAAATACCTAACTCAGTTTAGCATCACAATGATTTTAATCATTTAAGATAAAAATTTGTATATTTTCTGTAAGTAAAAAATAAAAATTATTGTAAGAATTTGAATACACAAAAACATTATAATGACAATGTTTTTGCACTAAAAATTACTTTTTTGTTTAGATAAATTCTTTTAATGCAAAATATAAATTTTAAGTAAATTAAGATATCTTTTTCTTAAATTATTTAAACTTTAAAAAAATGTGGCTAGTATAATAATATACGTAATATCAATTTAACAAAAAAATTTTCATTCATCATTGATTTTAATTTTGTTTATAATTGTATGCTGACTTTTTTTATATTCATAAACAAAATTATTTTCTATAAAAAAAGTTTAAATTTTCTTGGTACATGAATGTTAATTTTTCTCACAAAAATTTCATAAATATTTCTTTGCTGATATAATATGAATGATCAGAAGGAACAGAAAAAAGTTAATTTTTTTATTAATGTAGTAATTTTAAATATGATTACGTTATTGATATTTATCAATGCACAGAGACTTTCTTGGTTTGGGCACACTGAGAGATCACCTGATAACCATATGGTTAAGATCTTGCATTAAAAGCCCATGTAGAATAGGCCAAGGGGTAGACAAAGAAAAAGGTTGCTTAACAATGTCTTGAACAATCTGAAAGTCTTAAATGTCTCCAATTGGAAAAGTCGGAAACAGTGGTCTGGAGGAATATTGTGCAGCGGGCTAATACCCACCCTGGACTATAGTACCACTAAGAAATTTGGTTTTTTTCCCTTGTTTGTATAATTCAATATAATAAATTATGTAAAAATTTAAATTCAGATAAATTTTTATTAATGAAATTTGTTATAAATAATGCATAGTTCGGTATATTTCTGCATTACATGAATGATAGTTTGAAAAAACTTCCCAATTCGCACCAATTAATTTTAATTACAAATAAGGTCATAACGTAATAGCGTTGATAAAATTAAATTGTATATGCACATGAGGTGTCTTCCGTGGTTGACAGAATAAAACTTTGTTACAATACAGGAAAATTATTTGGAAAAAAACTTTAAGTATCATTATTATTATATCAAAATGCTTTCTGCGCCAAACACTAAACTTGTCTTTGTTCATGAAACAGTGACACTGTTGACAAAATGCAAAACTTGAGAGCTAAATCAATTTCAGTTTTTCAATTTTTTATTTTTCTTAAGAAATGAAAAAAAGATGTCAAATTACTTTTTTATTTGTCTTGTTTTGCATAACAAGCATATTTTAATTTTGAGTTAGCATACTTTAAAATATAGGGAGAAAACAGTGAACTTCCCAGTGAATTCAAGAAGAGAAATTGGCTGTGTTATTTCAATTTTCTTACCTAAATAGTAAGACATGTAATTGATTTAAATAAAAATTTTACAAGCAATATCTGTCTTCCATTACAAATTTTTCGTCATGAACAAATTTGTTGATTTGGAAATGTCTGGAATTTGGGGAGACATCATTTTTTATATTAATGCAGGAATTAGTTGTCTGGCAATAATGCTGCTTACTGAGATAAGTTTAATTACTTAGTAACTATTTTATGGGCATGTGTGTGCAAGATTCATTATTTGATAATTAAAAAAAGATTTAAAATAGCCCTTTTTTAAAATTATTTTTTTACTCCCTGTAGGATGTTCTTATTTACCTAAAATTCAAAAGCAAAATTACTGACCTACATCATTGCATCTTTCAGATTAGCAAATATGAGGACTTATTTCAAGATCAGATTGTTTTAAAACTTTAATAAAGATTTATATTTCAAAAATATATCATTTAGCATTTACACTTCACTTAGCATATTATTTTTATCACCTTTTATATTTTATAGTGTATTAAAAATTATAAATAGGCATTAGTTTTTCTTCCCAGATAATGGGTTCTTTTTCCAAAATGATTGTTACTCCCAGTATCTACGACATGCAATTTATTTTTTAAAAGGTTTAATTATTTTGTACAATATATAAAAGAAATGTTTTGTTTTATGCAATTGCATTCTTTTCTATTTTTGATCTCATTTTCTTAATTTAAACTAACGTAACATAAATTCCAAAAATTTGATATTTTAGTAAAATATTGTTAATACAATTATATTACTTAAGACAAATGAAATATTACTTAATACAATTGAAATGTACTAAAATGTCATATACTTATGCAATGGAATATACTTTTTTGTGAACCTATAAGACACAATTTTTCTTTGAAAATATGTCTGTAAAACAGAGTGTTTTACACTCCAATATTCTGTCTTATATATTGATACTGTATCTTATAAATAATCGGGATGATAAAAAAACAACTCACTGGTAACATACCTATGTGATGTATATAAAATAGACATTGTTCAATCAGTCTAGAAGTGTGGCATTAGTAATGTACTGTATGGTACTGAGTACAATTTGTTGTATAATAACTGGGGTGCTTATTTAAGAGAAGTTTCAAGTGGCTCTTCATTTACTACTGGGGATGAGTGCTTGGGTTTTGACAATGAAGATTAAAAGGTGATATTTCCCAGACAGATTAGGTATTTGTAAAAAATATTTTTTCTATTTCTATTAAATGTTTGAAATACTAAAAATTTATTATAATGAACAGTTATAAACTTTCAAAAATTTGTATAAAAGAGGGGTGTGTCTTATTGGCTGATGTGCCTTATACAAAATATGATTCATAAAATAGTACAAATACTAAAATAATATAGAATAGTACAAGTGATACATATAATATGTTACAAATACTAATCTTTTTAACAAAAATATTAATAGGTTTCAAGAATTTGTATATCTTGAATAAGTTTTTTTTATATATAATTTCAGAATAATTTATATTATAGAATAAATAATGGAATTCCTTTTGTAAGTTGTAAACATTAAATAATAAAAAAAAAAAAGAATCGACAACAAAATATTAATTTTTTTTGTTTTGATTCTACACATTAGAAACAATTCACATATGAATTTATATACATCAGGGCTCGGAGTTGTCCTGATATTCCTGAAATTCCTGATTTTTTAAAAAAACGTCCTGAAATGTCCTTATTTTTCAAAATAAATCCTGGAATTCCTTAATTTTTAATTACATTCTTTTGAAAGTTTAATTTCAATGAATAATTTTATATTTTTCAGTTGTAAAATTTTCTTTCAGTGGAATATATTTTTTCTTTCAACTGTTTTCTATGCAAAAAGAAAGAGAAAAATTTCCCCCTTTTTTGTTCTCTTTCAAACCAGAAATAGGGTTGCCATACATTCGTCTCCGCCTCCTTTTCAGCTATTGCTCACGCATGTCTGAAGTCAAAAAAATTTAGGTTTGGGTTTACCGTTAAATTCTATTTTGTGCCTTTACAGATAAAGATTCTGGTTTTAGTAGTGCACAACTATTTACAATGATATCGAAATTGTAGAATTATTGGCCTACGTTTATGCGCATGCGTGAAATGCTTATCGCGCCATTTAGATTTTGATAGGTGTTTTGAAGAATGTTTATTAGCAAGCTCAGAATTTTATTTTTTGAAAACAATTTTCTTTTAAAAATGCCAAGGAAAATGAAATTTTCCGACAAATGGTTGGAACTGCAAGATGGAAGTAAATGCCTAATCAAGTCATGGTGCCGAAGTGTTGACGATGTTCATTCTGCGGAGTGCTTCGTATGCAAAAGCAAATTTAGTGTTTCAAATATGAGTTTTAGACAAGTGCTTGAGCATGCAGAGGGATTAAAACACAAAAAAGCTGTGTATTGTTACAAGAATCAAACACTATTTACTATCAAGTCATCAACTTCATCTGAATCCTCGACATCGACTGTAGTAGTGAATAACAAATCATGGCTTCCCAAAACGACATCAGAGAAAACCATTAAAGCTGAAACCATTTTAGTTTTGGTGGCAATAAAAAATAATTATTCTTTTTCATCTTTGAATGATTTAGCTAACATTTACGGAGAAATTTTTGATGATTCCTCCATAGCAACAAATCTCAAATTATCTGACAAAAAAGTCAGGTATATGATTAATTTTGGATCAGGTCCGTATTTCAAAACTCTTTTGTTTCGGGATATCGGCACTTCATATTTTGTTTTACTTTTCGATGAAACTACTACAAAACAAATAAAGAAACAGTTGGATATTTACATCTCATATTGGTCTGATAAACAAGGTAAAAATGTCATTTGTTACCTCGAATCACATTTTTTAGGGCATGCTGAAGCCAATAAAATTGTAAAAATTTTATTAAGTTTTATTCAAAATAATGGTTTGAATTTAGAAAAATTAATGCAATTGTCAATGGATGGACCAAGAGTTAATTTAGCTGTTTTAAAGAAAATAAATAGTGAACTTAGTAAGCAAAGTTTACCAGTACTAATTGATTTGAGTACATGTTGCTTACACATAATCCATGGAGCACTGCGTAAGGGTATTGATAAAATTGATTGTAATATTGATGGATTTGCTATAGATATTCATCAATTTTTCAAGCTATTTCCTGTAAGAAGGGGAGATTATCATTCCTTAAAGTTAGAAATACTGGAAGAAACTTTAGCTAGGCATAGTTTCTTTCGTCATGTTGAAAGTCGTTGGTTAACTTTGGGCTCAGTTTGTGAGAGAATTGTTGAGCAATATGATGTTCTTAAGAAATATTTCATTGTTAAAGTACCTAAAGAGTTGAAATCTCCTCTATCTGGTAGACATCTTCGGATTATAAAACATTTGAAAGACCCTAAGATTCTGGCATATCTGCATTTTGTTTCATTTTTTTGTAAAACTTTTGAACCTTATTTACTTCTAATGCAAAAAGTCGAACCTATAGTACATGTGATGTACAGTAAGTTAAATGAACTTATTCGCAGTATTATGTTTAAATTTTTAAACCCAGAAGAAATCTGTGAAAAAAATGGGGTAAAGTTGCTACAAATTAATGTTGATTCAGGAAAAAATTGGTTAAATTTAAACAAGATTGAGGTAGGTCATGGTGCAAAAGCAATGCTGGAAGAACTTACTGATAAAACAACATTTCTACAAAGTATTAGAAGCTGCTACATAGCAACTTCAAAGCATTTGCTTCAAAAACTTCCTATAACAAATCCTTTACTCAAAGATCTCCAGTGTTTGTCTCCTCATAATAGAAAAAAGGAAGAGTCTAGGAGTTCATATAGCAGATTAATTCAACATATTCCTCATGTGAATAAAACTTCTTCAGATTTTGATAAGATGAATGAAGAGTGGATTCTTTACATGTGTGAAGATGTGACTTTGATTGTGAATGACTATGATAATGATCAAAATATCTGTAAATATAGGAATGCGGTTTTCAATATAAAAAATGCTGGTGGTTATATAAAATATCCTACTCTTTCTAGAGTGGTTAAAGCATGTCTGTCGTTATTGAATGTAAATTCCCAACCAGAAAGAGGGTTTTCAACTAACAATTCTGTTGTGACAAAGGAGAGAGCTTCTTTATCGGAATTAACCATTCAAAGTTTACGGATTTGTCATGATGTTATTGGAATGCATGGCAATTCTGTTTCCTCCATTCCATATACCAAAGAAATGATGCATTATATTCAGAAATCACATGCAGAATATGCATCATATATGGAAGAATGCATGGCAATTCTGTTTCCTCCATTCCATATACCAAAGAAATGATGCATTATATTCAGAAATCGCATGCAGAATATGCATCATATATGGAAAAATCAAAAGATGTAACACAATTAGAGAAGAAAAGAAAGGATGATGAAGATGTAGAAGCTACTAGGGAAAAAAAGTTTAAGCAATCGCACCTATTAGAAAAAATTAATGAACTTGAGGAAGAAAAGAAAAATTTGATTGATAATCAGTGTGTAGCTCAAAAACTTTTGGATGATGCAACTAAAAAAATAGCATGTGCTATCAGTGATAATATAAGTGATGTGAAAGTTGGACAAATGATGCTGTCTGCTGCTAATGCAGAGATTGTATCTGTGAATGATAAATTAAAAAAGTGCAGTATTAAATTATCGGAATTAAATGCTAATGCATCCAGTTCAAAATGAACATTATTCAATTATACATAAATTAACTGTTAATTTAAAGCATTTATCATGTAACTTATTAATTTTCAGAAAATAATCAGCATAAAAAGTTTAAATTTCTGTATTATTTTTTATATTGTTGTATTAAAAATTAAAAAACTCAGAATTTATTAAATAGTTTATTCCTTTCTAAAATGTGTTTTATGCATAAAACAGAAATTAATATGTAAAAGTAACATTGGTTTTCTTTAATTATTGAAATATGTCCTGAAAAATGTCCTGATATTTCTTGAAAATAGTGTCCTGAAAAAAAAATTCTGTACTCCGACCCCTGTATACATAGTTTAAGGAATTAAAAAAGGTATCATAAAAGCCTATATGCCTTTTATGATAACTTCTTCAAATTAATATTCTGAGCCATGTTACCTTATATTTCATTGCTGTACTTGTTGAAAAATCTGTTTCATAACTTTTTATTATTAACTGTTTTAGTTAAACAAAGTTCATGAGCTTGCTGAACAAATTGGAAAAAAGTTAGCACAAGCTGAAAAATTAGGAGCTGAAGGAAATGTTGAAGAATCAATGAAAACTATGGATGAAGTAGAAGAGTTTCGCAAACAGAAATTGATTGCAGAAGTAATTATTATCATTATTATTATTTACCTAAAAATGTAACTGCAATTGTGCGTTAGATAAATTATAAAGAAATCGAAGTATTTTTTATAAAATTCAGAAGTGTTTTTAATTATTTTCATCTACTTTAATTACAGCAGTAGAAAATGTGTTTTTTGTCTATATTTATAAGAAAAGGTTGCTAATCCTTTAATTCTTAAAATCCTTAATGATTAAAATTTTAAAAAGATTATAAAATTTGTGATACAGCATCTCTTAAATTATATTTTTTAATATGTTTCTAAATTTCAAGATGTATTTTTGTATATTATTTCTATAAAAGATATTTTACTTTAATCATGAGAAGTGAAGTTGTGTAGAATTATACCATGGAAACGCAAAAATTCATTACTCTATGAAACACATTTCTAAGAACATATTGAAAAATTAAATAAATTTTCTGGTATTAAAAATCTTAATTGTCAATTTCTCTAAAAAAAAAAAAATGAGATATTATTAAATTTTTACATAAAGTTGTAATTATTATAAAGTATTTTTAAAATATTTTTTAAATGATTTAAGAATAATTACTTTCTTTCTTTCTCTCTCTCTCTCTCTGCCTCCCTCTCTCTCTCTCTCTTTCTCTCTTTTTTTTATTATAAAAATTGATTTTCAAACATTTTAAATTATGAGTGTTTTGCTTGCATTTTTTCAGCCAAACTCTAATTCTGTCAAATATTTTGTCAATTTTAATTTCATTGTTGAATTTTTATGGGAAAATATTAATTTTACAAACAAAATTGAAAATATTTTGAAAGTTATGCTTGTGTTATAAGATAAATTATTTTGACATAGTTTTCTGTTTTTTTAGTTTTTCCCTTATACTATAAATAAAGTTATTTAAAGCAAAATAAAAACAAATTATAATCAAATATTTGATGCAATTCCATGATATCTTTGTATGATAGTTATCATAACGAGGAGGGGAGCGCAATTACTGTCATAAATATTTGATCACGTATTGCTTAAAGAGGTATATATTTTGTGGAACTACTAGAAATAGTATAAATAGTTTGTTTTATTTTATAAACTAATTACCATTTGTTAACAAAACTTATTTAAACGCCTAAGTTTATTTTTGATGATAACTTCTTAGCTATTACTTCGATGATCGATTGTAGGGGTATATTAGAATAATGCCAAATATTTTTATGCAAGTTTGGGAATTAAGCATACATTGCATTCAAATGAATGCAATGTATGCTTAATTCCCAAACTTGCATTTGAATCATTGTTTATTGAATCTTATGATTCTGTAATCTAATTTTATTATTAAGTGATTTCCACTACATTACTTACTATATACATACATCATTTGCTTAAGAGGTTTAGTAAAATACCACTTGCTAAAAACTGTAAATTATCTCATCTGTTTTTAATGAATCCTAATAATAATTATTAAAGTTTTACTAAGTTTACAATTATCAGTTTTTTTAATGTATGTAAAAGCAAAAATGAAACAAAATGCTCTGCTACATTTTTTATTAAAAAATTATCTTACAAAACTAAAACATTTGATGTAATTCAGAGGCTTGTAAATTTTCTCCTGATCTGATTTTCTGTATAATATTTCACTTTTTTATTTTCTTACCAAAATTTTGCAATACTTTTCTAGTTATTTTTTTACAAATGTTAAAACTTTTGTATTTATTTTTAGCTACACAAAATGGTGAAATGTTTTAAATTTTGAAACATTGCTTAATTTATGCTGGAGTTACTCAACCTGTCCATTAAAAAAATTACTATCCAGTTGAGGGGAAACATATCTAGTATATTCAATTTTAGCAGTAAATATATAGTTTATGCTTGTATATTATGTAGTGTAATATTTTTAAAAAACATGTTGAGATATATGATAGCATATTTGCAGTTTCTAAGATAAAAAATAAACCTATAAAATACCTTGCAGCAACTAATAAAGTAGGAACAATGCATTTTTGAAAATGTGTTAAGCGATGTGATATGTGCAGTATCTAAGATAAATAAAAAATATATATATATTAAAAATGCATTGCATCAACAAATAATGCATTGTAAACTAGTAGACAAAAGCATTTTAAATGTTTCAATAAATTTATAATGTAGAAACAACATATTGGGGTATTGATTTTTTTTAAAATTAGTTGATTGATACATGTCTTTATTTTAAAATTGAAAAGCTGTGAGATATGGAAAAATGATGAATGTACAATGAAAACTTCTTATATTTGTCATAAATATTTTAAATGGATATGAAAAAGAAGATAAGGTTTTTTGTCGTAGTTGTGTTGTTGTTGTTACACATAGAGATTAGCAAAGCTAAATCAAGTCCATGAAACTGCAGCCTGAAGAAGTTTTCGTTATAGGACATATAAATTATTTTCATAATATACAAAATCAAAATACATCTTTGAAAGCTTGTTCTAAAAGTATTATTTATGTGAATATAATTACATTACATTTCCATAATTTTATTTGATTGTAAAATTCCTTTAAACGGAAATCATTTTACTCAGATAATTTTTATTATCTATTTATTTTTACTGTCTCTACTGTTGTAATGGTGCCAAAATTATTGTTGAGTTAACTTATAATTGAATTTTTTATTCTTACATAGGAAGTTTTCAAAGTCTCAATTCCATATTTTCTTTTATTTAAGACTTTGTGAATAAGAATGCCAATTTTAGTCTAATATTAATGAAAATGATTTCATGAAGTCAGAAGTGCAGTTAAATGACTGTAGTATCTGTCAATAACTTATTATTTTAAAATCTAACAGAACTTTTTTAAATATAAATGTAGACAAAAATTAATATTGTGTTTTGTTTCATTACTGATGTCACAAAATACAGTGATATTATTTCTCCACTATAAAATTACTATTTATTGCTATTCTATAAATAATAATAATAAAAAAAAAACTGTGGAAGATCAGTTTTTAACTTCTCTGTAACCTATTCTAAAATCGTAGTCAAGTATTGTCAATAAAAGTATAATATGTATGTGATTATTTATATTATGGTAAGACATTTTTCTTAAAATAATAGTGATTTTCCGTTTTCTATTTACTTTTGTCAGGAATACGTAAATGATAAGACATTTTACATATAATAAGTATGATATATTAATAGCCTCTTGCATATAATAATGATGCATATCACTTTCATTCAAAATAATTTCAGTAATGTTCTAAACATTAAAATTACTAAATAAATAAAATATCTATATTCTAACAAAATTGCTGTTCAACAATCATATTTAATTTGTTTTTGATAGTAACTAAAATTTTCTATGTTTTTGGCTATAAAGGTTTCCAATTTCAGAATTCAAATAAATATCTGAAATTGATATACTTATTTATTAATTACAATTTCTATAAACTAATTATGCAGCTAGTAATTTTAGTTTACTTCTAAAAAATATATATATATATATATTAGACTTGTTAAATCTAATTTTAATCTATCACATGCTCACACACTATATGTTTTTAGTTATGGATTTCCAATTATATCGATATTTTTATGAATTTCATTTATTTCAATATTGTTATTAAATGCATTTGTGCAAGGTTGAGAATACATCTTACATGCTAATATTTAATTATGTAATACTTCAAATAAGCATGTATTTTTATTTAAAATTTGTTCTTATTTACAAATTTTTTGTGAGTTACATTATTTTTTATATTTACTTTGCATTTTAATTATTTTTTGAAAATTTTGTTTTTAATACTTTTGTGTTGTATTTAATTTATTAAAAATTTACATTTTTATTTTTACAAATATTAAAATTGAAGGTGTGTGTTAAAGTATTATCAATAATTTAATCATACAGATTTGTTGGCTTTATAAAATACAGAATTGTTTAAACTTTTATTAGTAATTCTGAAAAATTTATTAAAATTTAGGTGTGCTTGTCAACTATGCAATGTTGCTTATTATTACTTTAGTTAATAAGAAAAACAATTCATCGGCATATAAAATAGAAATAATTTTGTTACTTATCTTTATAAAAATAATAGAAAAAACCCTTTTGGAGAAAAATTAAATATAACTACTTGATAATAAATGTTTCATTGTCAGAAACACATGAATTGACTACCATTAAGAATGTGATTCTAATTCTTTGCAAATTGTATTTTTAAAATTAAAAGCCATTAAAATTAAACTTAAAAAGCCACTAAAATTAATGATAAAAAATATTGCAACTTTTAACATAGCTATCGAAGTAGTTGCTTCGACTATTTTGCCAAACATCTTTAAATGCCTTCATACTTTTGTTTTTTGTGACCAAACATCAATATAAGTTTTTTATTTTTGTAATTGCAAATTAATGATCAACAATATAATTTTACAACATTTTAATGAATGATACTAATAAATTCTGAAATTTGATTTCAAATTTGGGGTTGTACTAGGCATATTAAAAAAATGGTCCCTAAAAAAATATTTTATAAAATAATTTTTTATCAAAAAAGTTAATTTGAAAGAAACATCCTATTCCTATTTACATCCTATATAAATATTAGAAATAAAATACCTGAAAACTTTTAAATTGTATAGCAATGTGTAACAATATAAAACAAAATATAAAGGAGAATCAACAACTTCCAAAGTTTGGAAAATATTACTTTTCATAGAAGTAAAAATTAAAATTTGTATAATTTCATTCTGAAACCTTATTTATTTGTTAAAGAATGTTTGTCTGGTAATAGACCACTTAAAAGTTTCATTAATCATGCATCTTGAGACAAATTGATTAATATGTTCTTTTTCCTTATATCAAAATAAATTTAATAATTTTATTTTGAAATTTTGATTTTTATAATGTTTTAAAGGGATATTGTACTATTCCACTAATAATTATTTGGTTGATTATTTTCCCACTGATTAATAAATAATGGAAGAATTTAGAAATGCTTTAATTGGACACAGCTGCCTTATAATCCCTCAGGCAAAAATTTTTATTTTTTGTGACAAAGTAATGTTGCTAAGCTAACGTAATTGTGATGTCATAAATTCTGTCCTGGAAAGAGCATAAACATCTGATTTATGAAATGAAACCAGCTTAATAATAAAAAACTTAAACATATATTTGAAATATTAGGATATTTGAGAAAGATGGAAAGAAAACATTAGAACATTAATTTTACAAAGTGTAAATAAGCATTATAAAAATAACTTACTAGAATGCATAACTGAATTGATTGCGTTATCTATCTTGCTCTTCCAATGCTGAGTTGTTATTTATTTCATTCACTGTAACATTTTCTTAATTACTGGCAAAAGATCTCAAATTTTTCCTGATTTCCAAAACGCTATTGCCAGTTGTTTTGATTGTAAACCAATAAATTTTTATTGGACCTACATTAAAAATGTGTATAGTAAATAAAAAAAAGTTGTGGATAATAAACATAATAGCATCATTGATTAAAAATAAAAATTTATAAGGTTTAAATTTAATGTAAAAAATTAGTTTTCATTTTAACCTAATAAATGTTAATAAAAAAAATTGTTTATGCATAGAAAGTATGAAAAATTAGAAATATTAAAAAATTTAAAGTTTCAATTCAAATATTAGCAGATATGGTTTCTATTTATGTATTTTTTTTCAGTAAATAATCTTGAATCACAGTTAATTGCTTTACAGTAAATAGAAATTTACTAATATCAGAAAAAGTATCCTTAATCATTTTTACAATAATACACAATACTGGAAAAAAAATTTTCTTCAGATTCTGCTGTAATGTATGTATGTGTGTGTGTGTTATCAAAATTTATATCAAAATTTGGTCACTATTAAAAGACTAGAAACATTTATTATTTGTATTTAAAGAATTTATTGTAACATGTCAGTAGTAAGCAGAAACTTCTTTTTTGTTAAAATGAAAAAAAATAAATATATATATATAAAATAATATGTAAATTTATTGCTTTGCCAGACTTGTAAAACTCTTAGTAACTTTTGGAATTTAAAAAAAAAAAAAAAAAAAAATTTGAATGCAGCAGAGAATTTTTTCCCCCATTTTAATTTTTTGAATAATGAGGAAATCTATTTTTCATTAGGATGCAACTTTTTTTGACCATAATTATATCATAAAAACTCAAAACTCTGAATTCAAAAAAAAAAAAAAAAAGATAAATCATTCTTTATTTTAATCACTTGCATTTAAAAAAATGTTAACCATATGATTTGTTAAGTTTTCATGTGGTGAAAAAATGAGTAATTATTTATTTATAATGTTTACCAATCTTTAAGGCTTCTTTCTGAATGGAATTCTAAGAACAATGCTTCGGAGTTTTAACTTTTTCAGCAGTTGTATGTACTAATGAATATACTTTTTCAGCAAGAATATAGAAACTCTATGCCTGCCTCGAGCTACCAGCAACAGAAGCTACGAGTTTGTGAGGTGTGTTCTGCTTATTTAGGCATTCATGACAATGACAGGCGCCTGGCTGATCATTTTGGGGGAAAATTACATCTTGGATTCATAACAATTAGAGAAAAATTGGAAGAATTAAAGGTTTAATGAAATATTTTTTTGTTATTTCAAAAATTTACATTGTAATTTTATTTCATTGTATTATACCTACTGTGATTGCATTTTCATAACATTTCTATTTTTTGCTAAATAACTCCTGGAATGGTTTTAATGTAATTTAGGGAGAAAAAAATTCATATTTGTTCCAAAAATATTACATATGCTTGTGAACGTATTAATATCTGCATTAGGACAAACTTGGGGAATATTATATTTACATCTCTTTGTAAACACTACTTGTATAAGAAATGTTCCTATATATTGTAACAAGTGAAGATTTGAATTGTGCAGATGTACTAGTAACTGCACTCTTGTCTTTCCTTTCAATATTGTTTTGCTGTTTTCCTTTAGTTCTCAGAGTCAGCACACATAGAAGTGTATGCATGGGAGTACTGTCATGTTGCCATTATGTTTGAAATCTGTTAATATTAAAATTTATTCTCATCAATAACATGATTAAATTGAAATTGTCATTGATTGCCACTCCACGATGCTACAACTTTGAATGGTGGCAGTACCAAATCCAACATTTTTAAAAAATTGTGCATGACTAGTGATTATGTTTGTGGAAACAGAAATTCAAAGAAGTGTGGTCATCCAGATTGCAGATAAAAATGATAATAACCTGCTATTGATTGAAAGAAGAAATGCTTGTTTTTACTTTGGTTTCAGTTCCAATGATTGAAATTAAAAGAATTGTTCTCTGCTATCTTGGTGTAAAATAAGTGTTACCAGTTTTGCTTAATGCCAACTGGAGTTGAAGGAATGCTGTTTTAATTCAAATCTTTGGAACTGAAAGCTTCCTACTTGCAGATTTAATTTGAGCTATTAGAATTGAAGGACTATAGTATTATTTGCTCTGCCTCTGATTTGAAAATCTATCCTGGATTGTGTTTACTATTTTAAAGCCTAGGATCTGCATGTTTCATAATTCCTGTATCTTTAATCAAGGATGGCTTGCTAATCATGAAAGGTATTATATGCAAGTGATTTTTCCAGTGCTATCTCCAAAAAAAAAAAAAAAAAAAAAAGAAAGTAAAATTATGCTGAAATTTAATTACGAATAATTAAAAATGAAATTTTAATTAATCAAAAGAAAAATCACTTGTTGTTATAAATATCCAAGATTTTCTTTGTGAAAAAGTTTTCTTTTAAAATGATTTAATGGAATCTTTCCTATATGTTTAAATTTGGTCTTTAGTGAATTAATATATTGTATATGGTACATTTTAATTAATTGCATATTGAATTACTTTGTCTGTAATGACTTCAAAAATTATTATTTCATGTAAGATATTATTAATTCAAAGAAATTACTATTTCATGTAACAATAATATAGTTGAATTTATCAAATTTTTACTAGGTAAAAGACATTTACTGTGTATGCAACTGTAAATATTTTAACCTGACCTTAGACTAAACAATAGTCTTAGAGCCAATTAAGATGTTCTTCCATATGATGAGAAATGCTGCATGCGTATAATTTGAATTATGGACTTTTTTGTTTTTTCTTTTGTAATATTCATTGCACAAAATTTTTATAAATGTATCGATAACAAAAATTGTAATTGTTAATTTATTGCTTGGTATGCATATCTTTTGATGCCATCAAAATCGTGAATTCAAATATGAATGTATAAAATATTGTGATGATTTTATTATATTGATTTTGTGTGGAAAAAAAAAAAAAAATTGTAAATTTCGAATTTGAGTTAGTAACCAGTTACAACAATTTTACATGATGTTTCAACAGTTTGTAGTTGTCTATTACTTTTGCAATGATATAAAATTTGCCTTACAATGTAGATAATTTCATATTGACCCTTGTGGATGGCAAAAAAAAAAAATTATTAGAGTTTTATATTTAGAGTTTGCAAGCCCAGGAAATCAAAATATTATATTGTCTTAATTGTGAAAAAAATATCATGGTTTTTCTTCTCAAGTCTAATTTTCTGAAACCTTGAGAAGAATGCAAAATATTTCTCTATTAATCTTTTACTGACAAAAAATAATCATTTGAAAAATTATTTAATTAACATTAATTAATGAAATTATTTTATCTAAACAAATGACAACTGTAATTAAATATTTTTCAAAAGTTAAATTTGTGCTATAATTCCTATTCTTATAGGGAATAGTTAGTGAGAAACGACAAAAAGGGAGAATGGAAAGAGAACGAGATTATGTAAGAGATGAACGTAGCAAAGAATGGAACAGAAGCTATCCAGATAGAGGAAGAAGTCGTAGTAGAGAGCGTTCTAGACGTCACAGGTCTGGAAACATACTGTCATGTCTCATTACATTATTATGATCACTTTTTACTTCAGGCATTTAACAGTGTATAGCCAGTGAAGTACTGATATCTGGTTCTAGAAAATATTAATAACATTATCTCTCCTAAAACATGTCCTGTTGTTGCTGAATATATATTGTTTTTATCAGATTTTAATATCACCAAGCATATATTCTAACAAATTAAAGCTATTGGATTCACTTTGGCCTAGTAATAATGTAGTGCTTTTCAGTGAGAAATGTTCTGTATTTCATTGCAGCTACTGTCAATCAACATGAGTTGGGTTTTCTAGCTTTTTCATGCATGTCGGTCAGACCGGATGCTGAGGTTCTCCTCTTGTAACATTGGAATAGGGTACACTCCTTAAGAAATGTCCTTTTTAATGTACTTAAATACAATAAAAATACCTTAATATAGTTTTAATCTGTCCTCTCTGTAGCATCGAAAAAGAATGAAAGTGTTGTAAATATTTAAACTATCTCCTCAAAATGTCCTCTAGTGAGAATTTTCACAGAATAATAGAGTATATTTGTTTGTTGCAAGGGTTGAAGCATAGAAGCTTTAAAAATTCCAACAGAAATGCATGCAGAGTTGCAGCATCCATTTCCCATTGTGTGAGTGCTATCAAACCTACTGTAAAGAGTTAGCTCTACCAACACGCCTTAGAATGCTTAAGCTATCAAACTTTTTTTTTTAAAAAAAAAGAGGCTATTATACCAAGGGCATAAAATTGTCTGCTGTCACATGCTGTGTATTTTTTTAAAATATATATTGCAGTTAAATTTAGTGAGTCTTGTGTTGGTAACATTGAAGGCAAATATTACTGTCATTATATTGATTAATGTGTTAAATGAATTGGGATTTGTAAAAATTGGTTCTAAGAAGCTATAAAAAACATATAGGGTTAAGTAGCAGTTGTTCATAATAAAGTTACATAAAATCATTAAGGGTTGTAAAGATTGTTTTCAATTGCTTATTTACTTTATTTGAATTTTAAACTTCATACAAAATTGCATTTTGTTTACTAGTTTCTTTGATTCAGTTGAAAGTGGTCTCTATTTATTATATATTCTGATTTTAATATTTCATACAAATATGAATTCAGTGAAAGCTTTACAATGAATAGATAGCATATTGAAGAGTTGTTGAAAACACTAGATTCTTGAAAACTCCATGTTTTTTTCCCCTTTTATCATAAATGAATCATTTATGAAAATATTTTTTAAATGCATCTTTTAAAGGATTAAAAGGGAACTAAATTCTCTCCTTAGAAAATTAGTTATAGCTGCATATGATGTGATTGCAAAATATAGTTGTGTTAGTTTTCTATACAATCTTAATCTGCAAAATAGTATTCTGGTTACATTTCATTATATGGATTATGTTTTCTTGCATGCCTTAATTACATTAGTGAACTTGAACTTGTCATTATAATCTGCTATTTTTAAATTGTTTCTGTAGGGCAGCAATAATTTGAAGTTTCAAAACTTATAAAAATTTTAATTTTATCAAGTTTTGTTAATGATTAAAATTTGATTCAGCAACTTGGCAATATTTTTGTTATATTTTCAATCGTAATTAAGGTCTAATCAAAAACAAATAAATGCTAATATCTTCTCTTTTTCTATTTCCAGATCACGCTCAACCTCTAGGGGACGTCACCGTCATCGATCTAGGTCTCGTTCTAATGAAAGGCGAAAACACAGTAAACATCATCGTCGCTCCCGCTCAAAAGAACATAGTTCAAGACAAAAAGATAGTGATCGAAAACATCGAAGAGATAGGTCAAGTGACAGAAACAAGGAAAAATCCAAGAAGTATAATTTACATTTCACCAATATTAAATATTTCCTATACAAAAATCTTTTTTTTTTTTTTTTTTTTTTTTTTTTTTTTTTTTTTTTTTTTTTTTCCTTTTTGCATATGTTATGTCTGATAAAGCCCACAGCCCACTTATTTTTCTTTAAGTTTTGACTTAATTATGGGAAATTTTTCAAGATTTCGTAATCCATTTCATAAATCTTAAATGTCTAGAAGGTATATATATATATATATATGTTTTATGGAATGAAGTCAATACCATCACAAAATTTTGCACATATTTTTACAAACTGTTAAGTACTTAATTACTTTGCAGAAACACTTTTCCTGTTACTAAGTAATCAAGCACAATAACTTCCCAGCATCACAAGCATGTAGTATTTCACCTTTGCTAGAGGATCTAGAATCTTACTCAGTCATCTAAAAAATTTTGTTCTATCAAGATTATTAAAAATTTCTGTTTTGTAACTTCATAATAAGTTTTTACAATGTTAACCACCAAGCAGCCAAAATCCAAACAACCTCCAAGCATCAAAATTACTTTGTTCATGGTGTAATTTCTATTGAATTGCACTGAATAAATAGTTTACATGCATTCAAAAACTGCATTACATTATCAGGTCTATTGGAATAATCACTAGGTCACTGTCATCCATCCATCCATCCATCATCACAAGCTCTTACAATAATATTAGTTGAGAAGTTATGTTTTTTGAAAATGTTTTGATTACAAACCGTATATGGCATCAATTTTTATATTATTTACTATAGTGCAATTAAGCAAATCAAAATAGATCAGCCTTTTGCATGCTATCCCTATTTATGAAGTAAATAAACATTTTTGCTTTGAAGTTTGATTGCATAAGGATGAAAAAGTATTCAACTTTCTGTAAGCTAGATGCAGACTTTGAGTAATTGAAATTAATTTCTCAGCTCTTGAAACCACTATTTTTACAGACTAAATGTTGTTCATGTAACCATTTCACACATCAAACAATTATTTAATATTTGAATAAATTTTAATTGATTATTATACTATTTACATTTTTTGTAATTATTAAATTTTTTCCCAGCAAAGCACAACCTTCAAATCAGTTCAGTAGAAAGTATAAATATTATAAATGAGCAATGTTTCTTGATGCTTTGGTTTAAATAAATGCCAATAACTGCAACCAAGAGTTTGAGTTTTTTAATGGACCATTAGGTTTGATTTTGATGTGGGATCCTTTTTTAGGGAAGCGATGCATGATTTTGCCTAAACTAATTCAATTTGGTGGTAGTTGTAGTAGACACACCAACTAAATCTTTGAAGTATTGTAAAATTTGAATTAATTTAAAAGATTCCAATCTATCAAGCTAATTTTTAAATTCCTTAACTATTTTTTGAAGCATTTTTTTTTATCCCATGTTAGTCTGTAATTTTTCCATGCTTTCTGCATTAGAAGTTTTAGAGTGAATATCTCGGGTGTGTAAAACAATCTGATGTTTTGCAAAATTGACAAAAGATGCCTTTTAGTCAGAACACTGCTGATGTTGCAACAGATAAAAGGCCAAGTGCAGAACATCCCCCAATTTTGTTGCTCTGAGAAGGAAACTTGACCTGTGAGTCAAAACTCATGCTTTTGACAAACTATCTTTTGAAACGGTTGAAGTTCTATTTCATTTTGAACACTAATCATAACATAATCGAATAATAAAAACTTGAATAACATAATTAAAAAAACTTTACAGCTACATTATTACCTTATTATTTAAATGATGGTAAATAGTAGCCATAAACTAGGAGAAAGACCAAAAACTACTCTACAATGTTTATAGATTTCAATTTTGTTTTTCAAGATTTTTCATTATTTTTTCTTAATCAACACCCAACTAAACTGATATGTTAGATCATTATTTTCACTATCGGATAAATAAATTTCATTTTTGATGAAATACTCTGCATCCGATTTTCTTGTTTTTGAGAATTGTATCACAAATTAATTGTACCACTTCACGAAAAATTTATCTAAGTTTTCTGAAGTTCATATTTAACAGAATGTTTAATTTTCTGTATTTCAATATCGCCAAATAAACTGTGTTTAAGAAATTCGGAATGACTAGTTTTTAATATCAATCTCTCTGCGAGGTCACATTTAATATATGACTTGGGTTGCACAAAAAACAAATAATTTTCTTTTTCAAAGGGCTTAATACTGTTATTCTAAGTTTTTGTAATAAAACATCTGTTTAGCTGGAAGAGCTATTGCTGGTGACATTTTTAGGTTTTGGTTTGTTTGGAGAAGGCAAATTTTTATCTTTCTTATACATTAATTTAAGAAAAAACTTATTTTAGAAATTAAAATTATTTAAACTTGCCACTCAGAAATTTCTCATATTTTGTTCTTCTTTGTCACTACTGAATTTTAAGAACTTTAGATAATTTTCTGACTTACTTAATTGGTTCTGTAATTTCTTTCTTTTCAATTTTTAAACTATACATATAGTACATATTGAGATTTAGCAGATTAGAATAAATGCTTTCTATTTTAACTCTTCAATTTAAATTCATCTGACTTTATACAATAAAGCTCAGCCATAAGTATATTTGTCTTCTTTTTTAAACATAACGACTTTATAAAATGATTGAAATAAAATCGTTATTTGTGTTTAATATTTAGAACCATCAATGGTGTAAAATTTTGATATATTATCTACAAGAGGGTCTTTGCACGTAGCTGCCACAGAAATATATCATTTAGAAATATTTATTAAGAAACACATAAGTATACAATGTAATTTAATTTTGTTTGTAAGATAAGAAAGTCTTAGGGTCTTGGAGTTTTATACATTTAATTTTACTTTTTTTATTGCAAAATTGATTATTTTTTATTTTGTTGCTAATTTGTATTTAATTTCTCAGTTGAAGTTGCAATTTCATTGATAAAGCAGATACAGAAATAATTGTGATGAGCATTATTAGCATCTTTTACTGTAGGAAATTGTGATAAAATATTTAAAAACCTGCAGTTGGTCCATTCATAATTTACTTAATTTATTTTAATGAAGTTGTTTACATTCAATGAATTTGCTTTTATTTGATTTGCCACCGACTTAAATTATTATTATTTTTTTTTTTTTTTCAGGAGTGAATCGCATGAGCGTTCTTCCAATAATGAAAAAGAAGATAGCAATCGTGAAAGGAATGATTTTTAATCTTAAACTTTTCTCATAGTTTGAAGAATGTAATGTGTGAATAAAATGTTTCTTGCTTTTCTTTCTGTGTATAAGCATAACGTCAATTTTTAGATTATTTTTAAGATTTGCTATTTTGAATTTTGTAAATATAGCACTCACATTTGTTTGCACAGGTTATGAAGTTGTTATCTTTAAACCATGTTGTGAAATGAGGTATAAACTACAGTATTATCCCAAGTATTTTAATAAAATGAATTTTAATGCTTCCTTGTTTAATGATCACTATTTAAAATTCCCATGCATTACCTGATTCTATTTAATTTCCACCCAAAAACTTTTTCGAATAGTACTGAATTAAATTTATTTTAAATAACAGCTGTTACATTTGTTTCAAATCAAGGGCTGCTCATTTGCAAGTGGGAATTATTTAAAGAAGTTTCTTTAAGACATTGAAAGATGAAGCAATTTTAGTACTTGGGACTCCTCATAAACTAAAAATATATGAAATCTTTTTTTTTTTTAAAAAAAAAATAAATAAATAAAAAACCATAATTTTAAAAAA
Source organism: Latrodectus geometricus (assembly GCA_026290005.1). Classification (NCBI taxonomy): domain Eukaryota; kingdom Metazoa; phylum Arthropoda; class Arachnida; order Araneae; family Theridiidae; genus Latrodectus; species Latrodectus geometricus. The sequence continues at coordinate 521,740 of JAPDSC010108036.1, forward strand.
ATTTTATTATTATTTAGTGCTCATCCTTCAAAATTCATGTACTTACTATTTGAATTTTAGTTTAATTGTTTTAATTTTTTAAACTACTGTTAATAACAAAATAAATTTATTAATTTTAAAAATAATGCTTGCTTGAACTTTCGGTGTAAAGTTGTTCAAACCATAATGTAATAAATTTGAATCAAGTTACAGCACTTGAAAGATGGTAAACTTGATTCCTAGTTCACTGAAAAAGTAAATAAAAATTATGAAATTAAAGCTAAATGAATCAAAATTTTAAAATTTACCATGTGATCACCATGGTTAAGTAGTAGGAGATCCCAGGTTCAATCCTAGCTACTATTGAACAAGAGAAGGAAATTTGCACTATTGTATGGACATCTGTTGGGGTGGGTGCTTGGAAGTTTCTTTCCTTGCAATTGTTGAAGTCTGTTCAACCTTTTGATGGTGAAGCATTTGGTATCAGAAACCAAACAAATAAGCCTCAGATAAATTCTTGTTTATAAAATTAAATGCGTGTTACAAAAAAATTAGTAAAATTCAGAAATGTTAATTTAAACATACAACTGTCATAGATTCCCCTGATGCATAATTATATTTATCAACAAATTATTCCTCCTAAATATTAATTTGAAATTAAAATTTATACGTTCATCAAGAAAATACAGTTTCCATTATTTCCCTTAGTTCTCACTAACTAAGAATTTCTCCAGTAAAATGATAATATATGGCAAGAGGCCATATATGTTTATGGGATCACATTTCATTAGAATATTTGACATAGTAATTCGACTATCAGTGTTGTTTCTCTAGTATTCAAAATGAAGAGAACTTATCTTTGTTGTACTGGGGTGGATTTTATTGAAATAAGATAAATACAAAAAGTATGGTGCATTGTTGTGATAAGAGATCATCAACGTAGAACAAGTTCATCAATTAGCTCTGGGAGTAAAATCGCCTGACTTTTTCCTTGACAACTTTTGCCAAATTCAGAAATAAGTCCGGGAATTTCCAGTGGTCCCTTGGGAGGGAGGATTTCTGTGATAATAGAAATATCCTACATAAGTAAACCCTGAGAGGGGGCTGCTCTGGAAATAAATTTTATAATTTGAAAGGTAAAATATATTTTCCGAGATAAAACAAAAACCAAAGAACGATTATTCTTGGAGGCCTGTTTCAATTTTGCTTTAAATATCTGTGCTCTTATTGCTTTTTTATTCATAATGAATAATTTGAAATCGGCCATTTTCTGAGATGCAAGAAGGATAAGCAAACAATTTATTCCTTCTTTCACTGATTTTGTACTGAAAGTTCTATTTATTTTTAGATTTATAATGGATGTTGTGAATTATATGCCATTTTTTGGAAGATGGAAGGAAGAACAATTATTTCTGTCCCTCTTCAGCTCGTCACTGAATAACCACTCTCTTCCTATTTTTGGACAAATATTGCAAAGTATGATGAAAAGGTAAAATTAAACGATGATATTTGTTAATAACAGGAAAGCTTCAATTCTGTATTCCCTTATTTTGTTTTCCAATGATCCTCTAAGAGATGAAATAATTCTTGTTCCTGGTCTTCTTTGATTCTCCACAGTGTTCAATAAATGATACAAAATATGATGCTTTGGACATTTGAAAGAAACAAGAAATTCATCAGATAGTTCGTGCAAAATGCATACTCATATAAGCAATATTAAATACTTCTTCTTTCTGTTAATATTTTGAGGTTCTTCATCGTTGAAGAAAGTGGTGTTTATGGAAGTTCAAGTGTTATATACAAAAAGGTTCAAACCAATAAAATTTTCTTAAAATTCATTAATGGAAATCAAAAGCATAAGCACAAAATTCTCAAACATCTGCTTTACAGTCGTAGAAGAAAATTAATTTTCGAACTGTTTACCGTTTTTATCTGAAATAATGATATAAAACTAATGGAACTAAACATGCAAAGTCTTTAGTTGTTGAATATGGTAATATGCATTTAATATTTAATTTGATAATAGCGTTCTTTAATGTTTTCCGAGATCTCATTACTTCAGTAATAGTACTGACATTTTTTTCAGAATAAAGCAATTTTTCTTTTACGAAACTCTTTATCAGAGATTTTTCATAATTGCTGCAAATTGTCAATTTTAAATTGCTTTTCAGAGACATTTGTCTTTAAATAAATGCTTGAGACAAAACAATATTCACTGATCCAACCACTGTCAAACTTTATCTAATCAATAAACTGATAATTTCATTATTTTATTTTATTGATTATATATCTGAAAAGACTATTTTTATTGTTCTTTACTTATAGGAGAGTGGATTTCAAAAATGTTAATTTAAACAAATAGTCTTACAACTGTCAGCAATCACCTGATGCATTATTACCAGCAATTTATTCTTCCTAAAGCTAACTTAAGTTTTAAGAAGTGAAAAAAAATTTCAAATCACGCTTGTTAAGAAAATACGGTTTCCATTATTTCCCTTAGTTCTTACAATTTCATCGCATTTTGAGCCCATTCAAATATCTGAAGCATTAAAGAAAGTAATTGTGAATATGAACCTCATGGTATTTTTGAATTGTAAGTATTACAAATGCATAATCATTTATTCTCTGATTTAAAAAATAATTTATAGAATTATGTTTTAGATTTCATTACTTTCCATCATAAATTTGACACTTTCAAAGCAAATGAATCCACGGCAGCAGCAAATATGTACTGCATGTGTTTTTTCTGTCTACGCAGCTTGAAATAATAAAAATATTTCAAATGATTTGGTTGAGAATAAATTTCTTCTCTTTGCACATCGACGAAGATGCTTACAATTACTATGAGCTCTATTTCATGATTGATTTCAGTGCAGATACAAGATACGTTTAATTTCTCGAAGAATGGCATCGGTAAGTGCAATCATGAACATATTTATTGAATTCCTTGCATAACAACATTGATTCATCGTGACTCTTTTAGCATCTTTGTATTTTACACCAAGTAAACGCAACAACGCACAATTTTACGTACTGAATATTAACGAGAATTTTCCACGACATAATTTTGTAATTCAAAAGGTTCTACAAGTTATTAAAGTGACAGAATTTCGAAGTGCTGTAGGCAAATAAATTTGTTCGTAATATATAAAACTGTTTTCGTATTTCTAGTTTGACTTTAGCTTGAGATGTTATTAAAGTAGCGTTGCTGTGAAAGCAAGTCCCGAAGTATCGAGTTGAATTTACATAAATTGCAAGCAGTCTTCATTCCATGACAAATTAAAAGTACATTTATGATACTTTTTTTGTTGCAAATTGTCTATGCAATTGGTTTGCAGTTGAATGTTATTTAATCTTATCGTCAAAATAAATTAGAGGAAATCTAGTTGAAAATACAACTTACAGTCTAATTCCGGTTTCAGAAACAAAAATATGTGATATTCTCTGAGCACGTCACGCTAAGAACACAAAATAATTGCCCAATGTGTTTTACCCTTCACTGAAGTTTAGAAAAATATATTAATGGCACTAAAAAAAAAACTCTTCCAAAATCTTCATATCTTTCTTCTCCAGGAAGAAGTCGTCGTGTAGACCGCGCATTTTATTGCAGTTTCAGAGAATCAGACACATTTTTGTGTTCGAGGATTCTTCTTTTGGACTCGTTAAGATGCGTTTGACGGCGTTCTTTAGAGAGCGTCTTGTTTTGATGATCTTCAGTGGCCTGCTCGGTGATGCCGCTTTCGATTGCTGACAGCAAGCGCAATGGCCGCTCGACACTTCTGAGTTGTCCTCCCACGCAGTTGTAGGAGGTTGGGCGAACCAGGACGCGCTGCTCGCGAACCTCACTCGACCAGCAGTCCGAGGTTGGTCAGGACTAAATCGAGTTTTCTTCGACGGGCTGTACAGTAATGCTGGGGCGACGGAAAGGGCCCGTGATCGTGTAGCCCCTAATGTCACAGGCGAGTAATATTGACGATCGGGAATGGTTGGTAGGATGTCCAAAGAGGCTTTCCTTCGTGGAGTTCCCTTATAGTTGTTCAACCAATACGTCTTCATTTGACCTTTACCCTGGAATGGATTCAATCTCTGTTCATTTTAATTGATATTTAATCTGAATGAATCAAATTTTGTTACATGAAAGGCATAGTAAGACACCTGAATTTTTAAAGACAAAGTTTTTCAATAAATTTTAATTTATTTACCACAATTAGTATGCATACAAAAAAATTATGTAATAAATTATATATTATTGTTTTCAGTAAGATAGTTTTGATTTTTAATAATTTTTTAAGTGTTAAATTTCTGAATTTATTAAACAAGCTCCATTTTGATTTTAATATACGAAAATAAATAATACGGCTGTACTGATAAGATACTACTACAGAATACTGATAATAAGTATTATAGAATATTGATAATTAAAATTTTGGTTAAATTTGTTGTCCTTATTCATCATGCAAAATTAATATTTTGATTACACACACACACTTTAATTATTCGAATTATGAAAGAATATGAAATGGTTTGGTCTATTTTGCAGACAGTTTTGCTACGAGGGGTTATTCATTCAAGACTAAGTAGATTTTTTTGACTTGAGGTGGTAATTGAGCTCTTCGCAGGGATCAAATTCAGTACTTAAAGAAAACAGCTTATAGAAACATTGTTATATACATGGATTTTTTATTAATTCTTAAATGAACCTCACCAAAATTGATACCAACAAGTACACTTCTGTGGCTCAAACATTGCAGCTGCCTTATGGCTTAAGATATTTTAAAGTCCACCAAATAAATATGACTTTTCATAGTTAGTGGGTCGAAGGAACCCAGAAAATTCCTGAGCACCATCGACAGACGTACATGCATCTATCTCCCAATATGGCTGAGATGAGGATCATATGTCATAAAGAACCTTGCGATTTGAAGCTGATTCGAGCTGAATAAATTCCAAATTAAAAATACTTAAAATTTATTCACTTTTGAACAAAAACAACAGCTGGTTAAAAGGAATTAATTAAACGCACGGAGCTTCCTTTGTTTTATTTCTTGTGTAACAGCAAAATAGAAATCAAATACTAGCAGCCATCAGAAAATAGCGAACTTAATGAAGAGAAAGGAGTTTCTTTCAGTGAAAACATTAAGCACGATTATTTTTACTAGACACTGTAGAGAGTGATTTTTAGTTTCAACATGACATTTAAGATATTGTTTTTGAGCAATATATTGAATACTCTTGGCCTGTAAAGATCCTTTATGACAAGATAAACTTAAAAAAAAAAGAGAGATTAAAATACTGGATGAAAAAAACAAAGATGGAAGACAATACAGGCGAAAATTTTCAAGATGATAGAACCAGGTGAATCGGAGGAGTTTCAAATGTGGTTAAAGTACTGTTACCAGTATACTTATACAAACTTCACTCGATTTGGCGAACGAAGCGAAGCATGTTTTCATTTACTGTGAATGTTTACAAAAATTGAGAACAAACAAACCAAAAATCGACACTGCATCTTATAGATTTTATCCCTCAAAAAAAATTATTCTTTCCCTCAAAAGTGATTATTTTTTCGCATTATTTATTCTATAAAAAATATTTCTTTTTAAATTATACACAAACATGCTCGACATCATTTCTGTTATCGAAAAAAATCATGAATACGTAAATCCACGCAGTTATTACGATGCACATTTAGGCTGAAGATGGTCTTAAGGTATTTTACAGAGAAAAAGTAATAATTTCTGTGATATTTCGAGTTCTTTTACGATACCTTGGGTTATTTGTTCTTGGAGACATTTTGACACCTCATTCCCTATAGTTTAACAGCCAAAAACTTTTATACTGTTCATAACATTGAAAGGCACTGAGAAATGCATTGAGGCTTCAAAGCTTCCAGTTAAAAAATTTTATGAACAGTGGAAACTTTCTGCAAGGAGGAAGTATTGAAAATTTTTAACATTGATGCCTAGTGATGGACTTTACAATATCATACCAATAAAATGTATGCAACGCCTGTCTCCGATTGTTCAACAATATCTGAGAAAAATTCAATCCTATTATTCTGGTAAGGTATGACAGCTTAAGTTCATACAATGCTGAATACTCTTTTCGGTCAAATATTGAAAATACCCACCGTGGCCTAGTACTAGTCTTCAGAGCGAAAGGTACTTGGTTTTTCCTTCTTTGCAACACGTAAAAATGATCCACTGTATATGAAAAGTAATTTAAGCAACGAGTGCTAAAATGATTTAAAGCAACCTTTGGCCACAACGTTTTCCACAACGCGATTACAAAACAGGCTTGGATTACACCATCTTGTGATTTGGGATTAAAACTAAAAATGATGCAAACAGGGTCTGTCGTAGTAAAAACTGTAATAATGTGGTGTTTCAATGGTGTAATACAGGGTGTCTATAAAATTACTCCGGGGTTTTGGGGCAAAATATTTTAATGAAATAAAAAACATACATATATGTTTTATACATGACTGAAAAGCTTACATTTTCAAGTTTTTTTAAC
>JAPDSC010108036.1:543234-554746 GCA_026290005.1 Latrodectus geometricus
TATATATATATATATATATATATATATATATATATATTATAATTTGATTTTTTTCATTTTATTAAGATTTTATGATTATGCAACACACTTACTCTGGTAAGGTTGAACAAATAATAGGCATGACCTTTACAAGAATCATGCTCATTTTTTTTGGTAATCTTGATTAAATACTTATTTACAGTTTATATGATAAATTCTGTTAATTGTGGGGTCGAGGAAAACTGATGGAGGAATTACCCGAATCCTGATGAAATCACGGGTTTGGAGAAACTCCTCTCAGACAGTGACTCTTGGAATCCAATGACCCTCTCAGGAGAATAATTTAGGCTAGAGTTACGACAGGCAGAGTTGATATCTTCGTTCAATAACTAAAGGTAGCTTCTTCCCGGACTTGTTCGCTCCGGTAACCTCGCAGGATCAGCTCCCAGGAAAACAAGCGAAGTAGAGTCTTCTCTTCCCAGCCTCTCGACCCCAAGTTTCCAGTCAAGCAGATGTGCTGAAGAGAAAATAAATTCTCCGCATGCAGCTGATGATTCCAATTTATGTCGAGTAATCACATTTCAATATACTGGCTTTCACGAATCTTCTCTACAATTCCCACATTATACCCGATTACAATTAATGGATTGTCTCGGCATTGTTCCTGGGCTAGTGGGAAAAATCCATCTCTGAAAAAAGTGTTAAATTCTATCTGAATTCTGGAATTATCTTGGGGTTTTGTAAGCAATAACGGTGTTCAGACACCTACAATTTACAAATATTGGATATTTTTCAAGATGCTTAATATTCACTCCAGTATTATATTAAATGAAAAGAATATAATTAAGGATTTATTCGATAACATCATTCAAATTTTAACTAAACTAAGAATCTATTAGTGAATTGAAACTCGAAAATAATCAGCAGTTTTCTTCGAAGATTATTGTTTTTTTTTTTTTTTTTTTTTTTTTTTTAATCAATCTTTATTGAATCTTTAAAGTCAAAAAATGTTTACATTACCAATTTTCTATGTGTATCAATTTTCCTATGTTTTCTATCTTAATGTTTGCTCTTGAGAATATTCTTTATTTAATTTTACATTCGAAAATAAAATTATTAAAAAACATCTACTTGAGATTTTTACAAATTTAATCCATGTAATTTTTATAAAAGGTCATTTTTATATATTTGTCATTTTTTATTAAGTACAATTTAATATGTAATTGCCTTAAATATAATATTAATATTTAATATAAATATAATATAATATGTACTTTTAAATATAATATTAATATATAATAGTTGCCTTTAACAACAACGTGTTTAATTACTAAAAGATTTCGTTATTTTCTTGAAGTGTTCCTATTATATAATTTATGTCTAATAACTGCCGCTCAACCTGTCTAGTGGTTAGCGTACCTGACTACAGATGGGTGGGACCTGGGTTCGAATCCTGGCTCGGGCATGGTACTTTCTCTCTCTCTTTCTTGTCTTTGTCCTTTTTTTGTGTGTGAATGGTTGCCTACTCTATAAACGGGTACCTATGGCATGTGTGTACTGAGGCAGTCAAACTCCACACCAAATATGGTTCAGTTTGAAAAGTGGAGCAGCGCACCCCATATTGCCGGCCTGGCTGGCACACGACAACAACAACAACATGTCTAATAACTGACATTCAAGCATTAGAGTTAATTTCAACTGCGTGCGTGTATGTGTGCACCAGCATATACCCCCCAATACTTGATTTGCCATCAATAGTTTCACCATTTCTCGAGGAAGATATTACAGCCATTCACTCTTTTACGTGTTTTTTGTCGTTACGACGATTAAACTGAGATACGAAATTCCTATCTTTCGAAGAAAACGTGCCTTAATCAACCCAGGCCATAGCAGGGTCTTTAAACATGCATTGAAATTTTAACGATATTTTAAGGAACGACGCTCGTTTCCAAAAATTTACTTTGTTTCTTTCATTTCAAATGTTGGGACTATAAAGGAGTTTATGAGACAACTTGTTTGTCTTTTGTAACATCCACTTTCATGTTCGTACCAAACTGAACACAGTGCTGCTTGAACTGCAGTTCAAGGAATGTGTAGTAATGCAACAGATATCAAGTTTCCCCTATTTAAATATTTTATATATTAAGAAATTAAATCTGGTATAAATTCACACACTTACCTACTCTGATCTTCAGACTCTCCCCAGTGGATGGGTCTTTGAGATCACCGATGACGTCAACCATGTCCAAGGCCATGTGACACACTTTGTCAGCTTGTCTCCCTTCTTGGTCGGGAGCGCCCGACACAACCATGTACGCGTCACCGATTGTCTCCACCTATAAAAGACATGTGTCTTTGAGTAGTGAATGGGAGGCTCATGAGTTAAGGTTTCGGAATTGATTGCAAACTCAACGGAAAGGTGCTGACGCAGTTATAAAACATATGTAAAATTATTTAAATCAGATTGCCAAGTTAGAAATTTTAAATCGAATTAATTATATGGCTATCAGAATATGTAAATCTAGCTTACCGACATATTCTTCCCACACTTCGAGAATTTCGAGAGGATCAATCGTCAAAAAGAAGACATTTGCGATTCGAATTTGACACCGTGTTGTGGAATGCTGTGAGGCATTTTAAGATGACTGATTTCCCTGAGGACCTTTCACAAATTGCATCGCAAAGGAGGAATCTGGGAAAACTCCAAAGCATGGCCCGACAGACATGGATGCAGATGGCAGTTGTTCTATAGTGTCTGATATCAATACAGCAATCTTTCACTTTAAAGTGCGGGGTGTCTCTGGTTTATTTTATTTACCTTATGAATAAAGCAAGTAAATTTAAAGATAAAAACCTTATTTTTCAATCTCTCCCAAAGAATTCATTTCACAGTAAAATTTATTTCTTTTCAATTTATGATGTGATTGAAAATATTGCCACCCACCATATCTAGTGGTCAGCGTGCCTGACTGCGGATAGGGAGGTCATGGGTTCGAATCCTAGTTCGGGTATGGATGTACTTTCTCTATCTCTCTCACCTTTGTCCATTCCTTGAATAAATGGGTTGTGAATGGTTGCCTACCCTATAAATGGGTACCTATAGCATGTGTGTACTGAGGAAGTCGGACTCCTCGCCAAATTACGGTTCAGTTGGAAATGTGGAGCAGAGCACCCCATGTTGCCTTCTTAACTAGCACTCAACCAAAAAAAATTAAAACTATTTCATTTTATTTAAATATTTTCTGGAGTTGATTCGAAAGCTCACCTTGTAAACTTGATTCTTGCTGGTCAACTGGTCGAAAAGGCTGTACATGCAGTTGAGCATGGAGACCACCTCCATGGGCGCTATACGGCTGCATATCTCAGTGAAGGTCACGACGTCGCTGAACAAAATGGTGACACAATCAAAGAACTACAATGAGACAATTTTTATAAAATAAGTTGAAGAAAAAAAATGAACAAAATTTTTATTCAATGAATTCATGAAATCAAAAATAATGTAATTGGTAATTCAGCTTGTGGAAATCGCTGCATTCTTTCAAAAAAAGGATTCGGTAACACAACACCATTCATTTGCAAACAACTTATTTAAAAGAAGAATTTCTAAATAAGAGACGCGTGTTGATACTTCAGAAATAGAGATAACTGAATTTTGAGACCGAATTAAGCTGAATGGTTATCGCTCTTGCTTCGGTTCAACAGTTCGCGGATTTGAATCCCACCTTGAATCTGGCTGTTTGTAGTGGTTTAAAAGCATTATGCAAAAAATGACCATTGAGCGTCAAACTAACGATAAGTTAAATTTTCAACGCATATTAACAAACAAAAACTTACTGGGAATGAAACATGACGAACATATTTTTAAAAAGAAATTTATTTCAAACAATTCATTTGCGAGAAAATGGAAAATATGTTTTGATAAATACCTGTATGAAAGAAAAATATTTTTTGAGCAGTTTCAGAAAACTGTATTTTTTATGTGAACAACATTTTATTTATTCATTTGAAAGTTTGCTAAAAACATAAATTTAAGTATTAATGAGTTTTTCAAAATTTATAAGAAATCGTTCATAGAATATTCTAGTAAAAGATGTATATGAAAGCCTCATTTTTTGCTCACGAAGAAAAATTTTACGAGAATAAAACGGAGAAATGCGTTTAAAAGGGAGAAAGATATTTCTATAAACATTTCAAAGGAAAAAGACACTTCCTTCTTGATGTGGGAAGAGTTCCGAAGTGAAGTGTTACATTGATGTATAGCAATTTTGCAGAGAATTCAAATCAACATTTATTATATACACATGCCCATAAATTAAAGATAATCCAGAAACATGCAGAAATCGAAAAGAAAAAGGCCACCTGTAGAAATATTGCACATATGGTCAGGTATTATTGCAAATTACATGATGACACCAAGTGATGAGAGTGTAAGAAAGGGGTATATAAGGACTTGCAGAAAAGAAGGAATTTTGTTCACAACGAGTCCATACGGCGAACAGTGCCACTATCGCACGGGCATAGTACTGAGCACTGTGCGACACAGATGACGCATGTAGGTGATGTTTTACGTAGTATAATTATCGACAACCTGGAATGCGGGCATATGCCAATAATCGAGGAATTCGGACTCGCCCAAAGTGTCGTCTCTAAGGTGCGGAAAGGATTCCAAGGTGATGGAAATGTCAGTAGATGTTACATTGCAGGTCAACCACGATTGACAATGCCAAATGATGATAGATATTTGGCAGTGACCGCCAAAAGAAACAGATGGAGTTCGCTAGAGGACGTGTCGCGTCAGCTGTCATCAATCATGAGTACGATCGTTTCGAGGCTAACTGTATACGGACCTTTGTGACAGTACGGACTATATGCTCGTAGGCCTGTCAATTGTGTTCATCTCCAGGCAATTCACTGTCGTCAGAATGAAATAGGGAACATCCAATGTGGACACCGTCACAGTGGGCTTGCGTTATGTTTTCCGACGAAACGTGGTTTAGCTTGCCGTCTGACGTGAATCGAACATTCGCGTTGGACGTTCATATGGAGAACGTTAGCTACCAAGACAACATCAATGAACGCCAACGTTAACGGTCTTGCAGCTGTGCTGGTTTGGAGAGGTATGTTGGGCTCCAGAATGTTCTGCAAGTTCAAATCGGAACTATGGCAACCCAAATTTATCTGAAACAACATGCTTAAGGATGCCACAGGTGCTAGAGTTGAACAAAACCGTTCGTTTTGGGGATTGGATTTAAATGGTCCACTTACTGAATAAAATCAGTTTTTCTTCTTTTTTTTTTTTTTACTCATTAGTATATTCCTCAGTGTAAAATCAAAAACATTCACTGGTATAAAATTAATCATGAAAACTAAACTTTATTTCTAACTACGAATTAAATTGCAAATAGACAAATAGAAATTAAAAAACATATGATATAAATATTAAGTCCTTATTACATACCATCAATTTATTTACATACATTTCTTGTAAGTGTTTATTACATACAAGAAAAACTATTAATATAGATAGATGCTATTTTAATATAATTATGACATTATTAAAATTATGATATATATATATATATATATATATATATATATATATATAATTATACAAATTACATTTAATTTCAAACATTTATATGAAAGGTGTGTATACAAAATTACCTAATCTGAAAAAGATAATAAAATTTCTTATTTTATTAGCTTAGAGTCATATGTTATTGTAAATTTTAATTAAAAAATATCAGGAATTAACCATCGTAACTCAAAGCATTCTGTGTGGACTAGATAAGTAGAACAATGATCACACACACATGTGATCATTGTTCTATTTTTACATCCACACATGTGAATATTTAGATTATATTTATACATGCCTCAATATAGCTAGCACAAAAACTAAGATACCTGGCAGGTGTCCACTGCCGCCTCTCCCCTCCTCAACCTGTCAGCCACTTGCTTGGGGATCATCTGATACAGGAGCTCATCCGTCCGCTTCATCTCCACGTCCAGTTTCTTCATTGATTCCTCCAGCTGCCGACTTTTCTGCAATTCCTACAAAAATGACGACTCTGTACAGTTAACTTACTTCTCCAGAAGCAAATTATTCTTATAAATTTAATCACATAAAAGGATACGAGAAAGATTAAGATTAAAATATGTAAAGAAAATTTTCTCATTATTTTTTAAATATTTTTTCGTATTTTAATACTTGATTGGATTCTTTTCCACCAGTTTATCGAAAGAGATTGTTTCCTTCTCAGAAACACACTGAGCAATTAATGAAATGTTTTCCGTCAAGCTACTAACATTTTGAAAATTTCGCTCCAAGCTGTAAATTGCTTATGTTGGAAAACATGAAAAATGGGGAGAAAAAAATGGTGGTATTTTATAATCGCTAACTCTAACGACTAAATAAAAACACTATAAATATTTTAAAAACTCATTAATTTTTTTCAAAAAATATTATGAAAACAAACAGAAAGTAAAAATAATACTATACAAAAAAACCACCTGAGTGATATAATTATAAATAACAAACTTAAAACTTTTCAGATTTTCTTCATTAAATTTTATTTGAAAATACTATTTAAGAAATCAATCATAGTTACAAAATATAGAATTTTCTTATAATATATTATCTTAATAAAATATCTATTTAAAAATGAGCGTTTTTTTATGCAGAATTATACAAGTTATTAAAATAAAAATATAATACATTTTCCGACTTCTAACGATTATATACGTCAATTTACAGAACAGCAAAAATTATGATAAAATTAAAGAAGTGTTGATATTTTTAGGTAACAAAATAAAGAAAAGAATTCTGTCATAAAAACTAAGAGTTTTCAATAAAAAAGTAAAATAAATTCAATAGTAGTAGATATAGTAGAAGTTTTTACATGTGGCCAAGGAGAAATTCAGAAAAAACTTCCAAGCACCAACCCTGACAGATGAGAATGCAGAAACGAATCATCCACATCTACAGCAGAAGTTGGAATAGAATCCATGACTTTATGCTGTTGTTGTTACCAATGATATTTGGCAACGTTAAGCCCACCCGTCACAGATTGGGCGAAGGCAGAATGATCTCTTCCTGTTTCAATAGAGCACCTTCATACGGAAATCGACTTCCGGAAGGTAGTGAGTTCGAATCCTGGATTATCCAAAGAACCATCGTGTTCACTAATGGCAACTAGAGCACGTAAAATAAGTCCTTCCATTTCCCATCCCTTGGAATGTTAGGAGCCAGACCTTGGGTTCTCTTCTAGCTTCCTATCTCTAAAATAGGAGATTCAGAAGGTGTTGCCATCTATGAGCAAAAGTCCACCTCCTCGTGAGGGGGTACTCTTTTTTAAAAACGGAAGAATCTTTCTGACTTATTTCACCCAGTGCCAGACGAACGGGCTTAGCTTCTCAAAGTGTAATTATTCACAACAACAATGGTTTTCCTACTTTAATATAATAAAGTGAAAGTCATGTTTTTTTAATCCATTATACGAGAGTTCTATTTTCAATGCATATTTATTTTCTAGTGCAAATAATTAGCAATTAATAAGCTTCATTATTAGCAAACCGCATATCATAATATTCTTTTTTTTTGTATTAAACATTATAATAAAAATGTTAATTTTTTCTTTTACAGAGGATTGAAGACGATATTTCAGGAAAAAGATGCAATATCTCACAATGAATATGACCACAAAAAGAAATTATATGCTGTTGTTGTTACATATGACACTTGGTGAAGCCAAGCCCACCCTTCAGGGACTGGGCGAATGAGGTCAGAAAGTCTTCCGTTTTTGAACAGAGCAAACCCCTACGAGGGTGGAAAAACGAATTTAGCTCATAGACGACAACACCATCTAAGATTTCCAATTTAGAGTTAAAAGCCAGAAAAGATTTAAGGCTGGCTTCTAACACCCCCAGAGGTATTAATTTGGAATGGGAACATGGAAGATATTGCGAGCACGACATATTTTACGTGACTCAATCACCATTAATGAACACGATAAATTACACTACTGGCCATTAAAATTGCTACACCAAGAAAACGACATGCTACAGAGGTGAAATTTATACGAAAGGAAAAAGATGCTGTGATATGCAAATGATTAGCTTTTCAGCGCATTCAGACAAAGCAGGCGCCAGTAGAGACATCTACATTGTGTTTAAATGAGGAAATTGTTCAGCCGATTCCTCATACACAAATTGCACTTGAACGTTGTTGCCTGGTGAAAAGTTGTTGCGATGCCTCGTGTAAGAAGGAGAAATGAGTACCAGCACGTTTCTGACGTTGATAAAGGTCGAATTGTAGCGTACCGGGATTGCGGTTTATCTTATCGCAGTATTGCTGCTCACGTCGGTCGAGATCCAATAACTGTTAGCAGAATATGGAATCGATGGGTTCAGGATGGTAATACGGAACGCCATGCGGGATCTCAAGGGCCACCTATCACTAGCAGCCGAGAAGACAGGCATATTATCCGCATGGTCGTAATGGATCGTGCAACCACATCACGAGCCGTGAATCAAGAAACGGGGTCGTTTGGAAGACAACAAGTGTCTGCACGAACAGTTCGACGACGTTTGCAACAGCATGGACTCTCAGCTCAGAGACCATGCTGTGGATTCCCTTGACGCTGCGTCATAGACAAAAGCGCCTTCAATAGTGTGATCAACGACGAACCTGGGTGCACGAATGGCGAGACGTCATCTTTTCAGATGAATCCAGGTTCTGTGTACAGCATCATGATGGTCGAATCCGTGTTTGGCGGTATCGTGGTGAACGCACACTGGCAGCGTGCATTCGTCATCGTCATACTGGCCCATCACCTGGCGTGATGGTATGGGGTGCCATTGGATACACGTCTCGGTCACCTTTTGTTCGCATTGACGGTGTTTTGAACAGTGCACGTTACATTTCTGGTGTGTTACGACTCGTTGCTCTTCCCTTTATTCGAGCCCTGAGAAACCCTACGTTTCAGCAGGATAATGCCCGACCGCATATTGCCGGTATTGTACGGACCTTCCTTGATACGGAACATGTTCGGTTGTTGCCCTGGCCAGCACGTTCTCCAGATCTTTCACCAATAGAAAACATCTGCTCAATGGTTGCCGAGCGACTGGCTCGTCACCAAACGCCAGTCACTACGGTTGATGAATTGTGGCATCGTGTTGAAGCTGCATGGGCATCTGTACCTGTACATGCAATCCAATCTCTGTTTGACTCAATGCCCAGGCGTATAACTGCTGTTACTACTGCCAGAGGTGGTTGTTCTGGTACTGATTTCTCAGGATCTATCCAGCCAAATTTTTTAAAATTTAATCACTTGTTATTTCTAGTATAATATATTTGTCCAATAAATATCATTTTGTTTTCTGCATTTCTTCCTGGTGTAGCAATTTTAATGACCAGTAGTGTATATGTAAAGAAAAGTATATAGAGCTGCAAAACGTGAAAAATAGGAAACAAAGAATGAACATTCTGTGTTGGGCTCATCGTATCTTGGGTGTGTAGTATAAGTGGCCAAATTTCTACGGAAAAATTAAGCCTTTTGATGCAACATGAATATAAGTCATAAAGACACGGAAGTCACAAATCATAGACATGTACTGTCTACCTACCATGAGAATAGCTCATGCCAATTTGTCTATGCCTGTCTGTTGCCTTGGAAAGAATACACCCCATCATCAATAAGATCATCCAGAAGAAAAGTACCTTATTTTACATACTGAAAGCCTTGAGAATAAACCTAAATGCTGCAAATTCCTATCACTCTGAGTCTCCAATTTAAGAAGACGGCTCTTAATGTTATAACTCTTCAGATTTCCTGGCGGTAGTTATTTTTGTAGTAACTCTAACTTTGCAATAATCTTGAGAGTGCTTTGATAGTGGGGACCGTGAAAACCAATTATTACCAAAGAAACAAATAATTCGGTACACCGATCTTAAAACCAATAAAAAAATCATATTATATATTTAATGATGCATTAAGGTATTCCAGAAGGAAGTCTTACTTGATCGAGGGCCAACTTAAGCTCGGCGGATTGCTGCTGTCCTGCGAGGACCATGTCCCTGCTGAAGTCGTGCATGCTCAGGTCGTTGATGTAGAGGCCGGTGTGCAACATAGCGTCAAGACTGCGCATTCTGTAACAAACTCAATTGTTTCATGTATAAAAATACTTCTGTTAACATATGTTGCGATAGTTAGAAAATTTCCTTTTTATAAAAAATAACATTATGAATTCGAAATTAAAAAATATAATTAAATCCTATATATACAACAGATGTTATTTTTGTTAGCATAAAGGGTTCAGTAATAATTGTTCTTAAAATCGTAAGTTCCTAAAATAGAAAAATAACGGTTAATACCACCATACAAAGAAACTGCCACCCACCCCATCAAGTGGTCAGCGTGCCTGACTACGAATGGGGAAGTCGTGGGTTTGAATCCTGATTCAGACTTGGTTATACTTTCACTCTCTCTTTTCCCTTTCCTTGACCAAATGGGTTATGAATGTTTGCCTACTCCACAACACGGGTACCTATGGCATGTGTGCTCAGAAGAAATCAGACTCCACACCAAATTACGGTTCAGTTAAAAAAGAGAAGCCGCATATCCCATACTGCCAGCCTAGTTGGCACAATATAACGACAACTGTTAAAACTATTTTTTTTCACTTTTTCTCCTTCTTTGGATTGAGGAAGTGATGTGTTTTAAAGCTATCACCGGGCATGCTTTTCTGCAGACCCAACTGTTCAACACTGGCCAGATCGACTCACATCTCTGCCGTTTCTGTGATACTATTCAAATAAAAGAACATCTTTTTACTCGCCCTCCTGTTCAACACTGACCAGATCGACTCACATCTCTGCTCTTTCTTTGATGCTATGCAAATAAAAAAACTTCTTTTTACTCGCCCTCCTGTTCAACACTGTCCAGATCGACTCACATCTCTGCTCTTTCTTTGATGCTATGCAAATAAAAGAACTTCTTTTTACTCGCCCTCCTGTTCAACACTGTCCAGATCGACTCACATCTCTGCCGTTTCTGTGATACTATGCAAATAAAAGAACTTCTTTTTACTCGCCCTCCTGTTCAACACTGACCATATCGACTCACATCTCTGCTCTTTCTTTGATGCTATGCAAATAAAATAACTTCTTTTTACTCGCCCTCCTGTTCAACACTGTCCAGATCGACTCACATCTCTGCCGTTTCTGTGATACTATGCAAATAAAAGAACTTCTTTTTACTCGCCCTCCTGTTCAACACTGACCAGATCGACTCACATCTCTGCTCTTTCTTTGATGCTATGCAAATAAAAGAACTTCTTTTTACTCGCCCTCCTGTTCAACACTGTTCAGATCGACTCACATCTCTGCCCATTCTGTGATAATATGCAAATAAAAGAACATCTTTTTACTCGCCCTCCTCTTCAACACTGACCAGATCGACTCACATCTCTGCTCTTTCTTTGATGCTATGCAAATAAAAGAACTTCTTTTTACTCGCCCTCCTGTTCAACA
>JAPDSC010108036.1:566003-587228 GCA_026290005.1 Latrodectus geometricus
TACCTATGGCATGTGTGTACTGAGGAAGTCGGTGCTCCACACCAAATTTGGTTCAGTTGGAAAAGTGGAGCAGCGCACCCCATATAGCCAGCCTGGCTGGCACACGACAACAACAACAACATATCACACAAAGAATTTGTGTTTCACTAAAATTCTTTCGACTGCCAAGCGTACAATTACTGGTTTCTTGATACAAAGAGTGAACTGTTTTCTTATACTTAAAAATAGGAAAGATATGTTTTAATCTTTTTTTTCAGTTGTCAAATATGATTATCAATATTCAAATTAAATTAAAAACATAAAATACATTGAAAATATATTTATTATTTTATATTCCTGAATTAAATTTCAATTCGCTTTGATTTTATAGGATTTGATTCTTTATTAATGGCTTAATGAGAAGGCAAAACAGTTATATTCTCTCAAAGAAATCCACTTTTATATACATTCTCAAATAGAAAAAAAAGTTGAATTTCTTATCTGTTTCAATAGGAAAAAAATTGTAACTTTTTATTAGTTTTTCAATAACTTTTCTTCCTTTATAAAATGGCTTTGACCTATGATTTCTATCAATGATTTTTGGAGGAACGGAAAGTGTACCAGAAGAAATTAAATCAATCTGATTTGGATTGATCAGACATATCGACGTTGTTTCTTGATATATTTCGAAGAATCTAGTTTTGATACAGACAGAAATAAGATTAATTTGACTAATGTTTCATCAATAAAATTACTATTTTTAAGAGTAAAACTTGTTTTGCATGCGGTTCTAATAAAATGCATACTAAATTATTTTTTCTAATATTACTTTAATTAAAAAGGGATAGCAGTTTGTTAAGAAATACTAACTTTAAAATCTAAATCATACATTTATTTTTATTTCATGAATTTTTTATTTTGTGAAATATTTTACTGGTCGCTACTAATTTGTAGAAACGACCCGTAACACATCCAGCACAGGCCAGGAAAATGTTTTTCATTGTCTCGCTATTGATGAAAACAGCATTCGTCTCAAAATCAAATAATTCGTATGGGACGTATCATGATATTTCTCAAACGAATCATTTGATTTTCAGACGACCCAACATATCCAAAAGCAAAAATATTCGTGTTACAAAGAACTGATTTCCCCTAAATCAGAGGTGGCCAAACTTTTGGGATCCGGGGTCTACTCCACATTTAAAAAAATCGAAGGCGGTCTACTAATGGTAGAGCTAAATTAACGTACATATTTATTTTCAATAACAAGAAAAAATGGTAAATTATGTAATTTTTCTAAAAAAAACTTAATATTAATAATAACAAAATTAAAATTTACTTACGAAAATAATCAAAGTATTCATATATCAAAAACTGGCCATCCTTTTCACTTCGTTTAGTTGAAATTTGGCACTGTATATCTGCAACAAGTTTATCATATTGTGGCTGGTACGAGCTTATTGCAATGCATAAACACCAAATTAAATGTTCATCTGTTAAATGCGACCAATGTTTGTTTTTTGTTCATAGTTGAAAAAGCAGATTCGCAAAGATACCTCTATCCAAAGTATGATTTCAAATGCAAAATCACAATTTGTAAATATTTGGAAACGTTTCCTCAGAAATTAATTTCCAAAAATCAGTATCGCTAAATGTTCTCTGGATCTAAGAAATATATCGCTTTTAAATTTAATAATTTCTTCCTCGACTGTGACTGATGTGATATCTATTAAATGTCCTATTTTTTCAGATACTCCATCAATGTTGACATTTTCATTAAATGCGTAAATATCATAAAATTGAGTATTTTTTCAACCTAATTAAATCAGAGAATCTTATTTCAAATTCTTCAAACAAAACTAGTAAGTATTAAGCGAAATCTTCGAGTCTCTGTTTGGATTATGGATGCACTCTTCCTCCAAGTTTCTCAATTCATGTTTTCTTAATTGAGATCCATACCTTTCTATACGTTTTTTTAATGTTTTAATTGCTCTCATCATGTCCGTTTTAGTTTTTAAATCGTAAACCTTTAATCATAAATCTTAAGTTGTAAGTCTTTGCACTGCAGTAAATTTTTATTTTAAGTAATTCATTGATTCTTTGTCATAAGTCATAAATTAAATTGTTAACATCCGAGGTCATTATCGGGATGGTCGTGTGGACTACCTAAAATGTCTTCGCGGTCGCGTCTTGGCCACCCCTGCCCTAAATCATTCAATTGCAAATAATTTTGCTTTTAGACCTAGTTAGGAAATACTTGATTTCCATGACAACTAGCAATCAAAACAACAATAAGATTGTCACAAAATTAGAACTTCTAGAACGTAGTTTTTTGTTTGTCCAAGATTATGTTTTCGATCTTGAATCGAAAGTCCTATTTTTCCTCACCGATTTTTTCCTTGCATTAATTCCACAAAATATGAATCTAAATGATGGTAATTCGTATCTGAAATTCTTTTTGTTTATTTTCCATCTCCGAATACTTTCATATACACGTAGTTTTATTTCGATTTAGAAATACCTTTCATTTAAATAGTGTCCCCCCTCGTCCTGACTACGAATGGAACTGATGGCAACGTATGCAGAAGGACCCAAGTGACTAGTGTCATTGAACACGTCAAATCTTTGTGTTTAGGTCAGAAATAAAAATATCATCGGGAAATGAGAACAACTCCTAAATCAATCAGGTCATCACGACACCATTTTCGATTAAACTAGTAGTACATATATTTATTTTAAAAACGAAATGGCAACTTCATTACCCAGCAAATTAAAATACATATAGTTTCATTTCGATTAAAATTTACTTATATTAAA
The DNA here is from genome assembly GCA_026290005.1 of Latrodectus geometricus. Taxonomy (NCBI): domain Eukaryota; kingdom Metazoa; phylum Arthropoda; class Arachnida; order Araneae; family Theridiidae; genus Latrodectus; species Latrodectus geometricus. Next base: position 568,800 of record JAPDSC010108036.1, read on the forward strand.
AAAGATTTTTCCTCCTAAAGTATGGCCATTTATATCATTTTACCCTGTTCGGTGTCATTAATGCTGCTTGTTGCTAAGACGAGAGACGAAATTATCTAAAAGGTCAGACATTAGAAACAAAATTCTTAATCGAATATGAGTAAGTTTACTGGAAATGAAATCATACACAAAGTATTTGTGGAGATAGAACGTGGAAAATAAGTAGAGAGGTACGAGATACCAGCTTACATTTCTCCACGTGGTATTTAAATTAAAGAAACAGAACAGTAAAATGACATGATATGATGGTTTATCGCCAAGAAACTTAAGATAAAAAATTTCCTACATATTTAGGAGTTTTATAAAATTTTTAGTAAACTTAAAGCAAATTAAATATAACGCAGAAATATAAATTAGTAATTATGTCCGAAAATAAATTTTAGTCTCCATTTAAAATGCTTTGTATTATTAGAAACAAAGAGAAATAAATATGTAAAGTAAACAAAAAAATGAACTTTAAGTGCTGGAAACGTACTCACTGACGTCGTCTTGAGTGTCTTCCTCAACATGATTTCCATAGCTCTCAGGGATTTTCATCGGCTTGACGGAGTTCAGTTCAAAAATATTATTAGAATGGACAAGAATCTGTAACAAAATTTATTTTGCGTATTTTTTTGCAAGGACTTTATTTTAGCAAAATTGCATCAACTGAAAATTATTTATCTTTATACAATTATAATCAATAAAGTATCTTACCAACAATTTTTGTTGTTGTTACATATGACACTTGGCGAAGCCAAGCCCACCCGTTAGGGACTGGGCGAATGAAATGAAGTCAGAAAGAGCATCTTCCGTTTTTCAGCAGAGCACCTTTCTACTAGGGTGGAAGTACGACTTTAGCTCATAGGTGGCAGCACCATCTGGATCTTCCAATTTAGAGAAAGGATGCCAGAGAAGACCTAAGGCCTGGCTCCTAACATCCCCAGAGATATTAATTTGGAATGGGAACATGGAGGGCATTGCGATCAGGACATACTTTACGTGCCCAGTTGTAATGAGTGAACACGACGGATTTTCGGATAAGACGGGATTCAAACTCACTACCTTCCGGTAACCCTAACCAACCAGGCCATAGCGGCCCTTCGACTGTCTTTACTCTAAGGCGGTAAGCTAACTGAATATGAATGAATCTTATGGTGGATTCTCTAAAAAGATTGACAGAAATGGTGGTTCGCTTCTCGATATCAAATTTATTTCAACAAACATGAATTTTACGTATTGTATAATAGAAAAACTTACTTCATCCAGGTAGTGTTATAAATTTACTGAGTCACTGTTGAACAAATGGAGGTGGAAATTGCGTTTCTGCCTTATGCATGTACTTTTGTTGGAGTGGGTGCTCGAAAGTTTTCTGGATTTCATATCTCACGACATGGGAATAAGACACACTATGCATGAAAAGTCCTCCTGGAAAGCAATAGGAGCATTAAAATGTATTTCAAGAGCCGTAATCCATAACGTGGTGTCAAAAGAATACCCCATGTCCAAATTCCCACTGTAAATTGAAATACGCGCAGTTGAAATATATGCAAGAACTATAATGGGTTGAAGAAACCATTATAGTTTCATTATAGAATCAAAGATGAACAGGTGTACAAAGAGAAATCCGTGAAATGAATGGGTGTCTATTTTATCCGGCTGCTAAAGGAATAGATTTTAAGCAGACTAAATTGTCTGGCAAGTGCCCGATTCAGCGCTTTAAATTATTGGGAATATTTCAAAGAAACTTCGACGTTGCACACAATCAGACAAACATATCACAGAAAAGAACTGTGAAATGTGTGACATTTTGCAGTTGAGTAATTCATGCCACTTAAATTCATATGTTAAAAAGTATTGGGAATATATATATATAGGCAATGTGGATGAGTTAATGATATTTGATGAGTTAATTAAAGTACCAAATTTAACAACCATAGTGAACTCTCGGATTTCAGAATCATTTTATGGTCGCTTGAAAATTAAATTTTATTCCTAAATTTAATTTTTAATAAACATTTTTGTAAGGCGCTATGTGTGTAATTCTGAGAAATCATGGGGACTCCGTACAAATTTAAAATAAGTCTCTAAATATGCATAGAAAGAAACACAACTAGTTAAAATACTTGAAACAGCAGTGTGCTATCTATTATTTATGATTTCATGCTACTTTTACAGCCTGCTTCATTTCAAATGGAATAGCACGAAAAAGTATTTGCACTCTTTGATACCTCTGAAAGCTGTTATTGCTGTCTCTTATCTTACTTGATTGACAGTACTATCTAAATTAAGTCCATACTGCTTCAGGGGGCGTCAGAAAGTCCAAGACCATAAGTTACCAAAGGTTTAAGTTTGTTTACAGCAAGCCAGCAAAATAATTAGCTGGCCAAATAGTGATCCTAATTTAGAAGCAGATACAAACAGATTGTCCCAGACTTGGCCTAATACCACCACAGGTGAGTGTCAGAAATAGACATCAGAACTTGTATCAATTTTGGAAGATTTTAGAACCTATTTAACGTTCTACCTTTAATGAATATTCAATGAAGTCACGATAAAAATGTTGGAAATCAACGAAAGAACGACGCTATTACCAGTTAAACTAGCATTGAAAGAAGAGGACGTCGTCGTATACTCAGAAGTCAGTCCCATATTATACTGTCATTTTGTTGGTGTAACTATTGTTACGAGTTGCAGCACTGCTAAAAATATTAAATATTCAAGTATATTCATCATTATTTGTATCAGTTTTTATTTCGTTTGTAACTTTGTTGGGATAGAGATACGTCATAGATATCGACGCCATTTTCGGACAGCCAACTTGCAAAGCGAGTGTAGTAAAGCCCGCCATATGTAATACATTTCTTCGCCATACACGACTTCTGCTGTCTGTCTCTTCCCACAAGGTTGTAAAGTATTTTTGGCGACACTTGGCGAAAATAATATTCCTTAAAACTTAGTATTTCTGAGATTTTAGTTTAAGTATTATTTGTTTAAATGTCTATAAAACAAATAATGCAAAAATTGACAGGCGCATACAAAGAATAGTCTTATTTATGGTAAGTTATGAGCACTGGCTATAAGAATCAAATAAAAAGAAAGCGTATAAAAAACAATAAGATATTTATAAAGTGAATAAAATTTGCTCCAAAACAATTGAAAGAAAAATTGTTATGTCTATTATATATTCATCTAATAAAATATTACTGAGAAATATAATAAATGCTTAAAACTATTTAATTTCCCCTATATTAAAACATAAAACCTTATAATCAGTTAATGAATTGCATTAAATTTTTCCATTATTAATTCCACTTAATTTAACAGATAATCATTTTACTCATTTTAATCATTCTATCCATATTAGACTTTTTAATCTTTTATTATTACCACAGTTTAATAAATCAATAAATGATTCTAAGAATTATTTTTATTTTCCAATATTCCTTATATAGTAGAGTTGCCAATCAGATCAGGGTGGGTGCTAAAGGTTTCCCTCTAGCTGCACTTGAAGAGTGTCCACTTTCCCACAAAGGCTGGGGTATTATGCCCTCTAGGGAGAGGGCATAATACCCCAGCCTGCTCATGATGATGGTGTGAGTCACATCACACACTTTGTGTGGTGAAAAAATATCTTTAATAAACGGGCAGAGCGGCATACGCGTTGGTTGGTGGTTCATCTGGCTTGTTCCGGTCTCGAACTGACTACTTCTGGAGGACTAACATAATTTCTACCATCAATGCAAAAGCTTGTCAGGAAAACAACTACTAGAACAACTGTGTTTTCCCGGCACGACAGGGGGACCGATGTGACCCTGCTGTGTTGCATTTCTTTCATACGCAGCGGATACTTTAAGCCTTACAATTGGTAAGCGAGTGGACGGTCTGTCTGCTGCGTCTAAGATCATGTCTGAGTCTCATCGTATCTTACAATCCATGATTCCAAATTCTGCACTCCCACAGTGTAAGAATGTACGATGTTCGTCCATCGAGCATCACATCTTTTTTCACCCGTACTAAAATTTATGTCACTAACTGATCTATGTGATGTTTGAATTCATAATAACTATTTCTATCGCGTGCTTTAGTATAATCCAATAATAATCAACCCTTACTCAATACAGGAAATCGGACACATTCGTTAATGTTTTTCAACGAATTTAATCGTCAAACCATTGTTAAAAAACACGTTTCGTACTCACCAATAATCACAGATCGTTCAAAAACTGCAGGGTATTGTTGTGGAGTATTTATTGACAATATTACTAGTAATAGCGACAGCCTTCGCTCCTCCTTCTCCATCTTCACGGCTAAAGCTACAGTTATGTATCCATCTCTTCCGCAAGAAATGAAATCGAAATATAATAAATTCTGTGTGTACTCTGACAGCTTAAGTGTTTTAGAAGCTTTGCAAAACTGCATTTTACATGCCATCCTGTTGTGTCGAAGGATTTGATATTGGATTCTAAATGCTGTCTTGATGGAAATGAGAAAAACTATACAGTAGCTGATTCTACATAGAGTCAAATACATTCTTCTATTCCATAAATTGATGGGAGAAAAGCTGTTAAAATTCATTTATTTGATCCTTTTTGGCCAGAACCCTGGGCATTGCAAACCAACAACACTCTACATTGCATATTTCTCTATATTTCCTTCTATTATCGATTTCATTGTCACGGGCTGATGTCAGATAAAGTCGCCTTCGTTTTGAATATACAGGATTCACATGTAAACATTAGTTTTTAAATTATTCAAACCCATGGTGCGAAGTGTGGGCTAAGCCATATTCGATTTATCACACTTTAATCTCGTATCAGGATTCTAACTGTCATTGTTATAATGATTTTTTCATTGTTTTAACTTTTTTAATAACAATTAACGCTATCTAATCACGCCCCATCAAAATATCTGCATTTTTAAGATCAATATATTAAAAATATTTTATTTATTTTAAATTATGAAAATAATATTTAAAATATTGATTTTGAATACATATACATATTATTCTTTTTTAATGCTTATATTTTCCTTTTGATTTTAATATCATTTATTATATTTTTATAAATTTTTAAAACGGTACTAAAATATAAAAAAAGTTTAGGAGATATCACTCTTCAACTTTTGTATGACGCAGCTTATCCTAATTTGGATCTTGCGCCAATAAACGGAAGCAATCAACCATATATGGTTACTGAAACATCATAGCATATAAAGCGTGATTGGCAGTTAAAGTGTTAAAGAAGATACTTATATGGTTTATTGAAAGACATAAAAAAACACTTACGGCTTCCCACGTAAATTCAATGAGGGGCCTGGTAAGATCAAAGACGTTGGGCAACTTTTGTCCAGCAATGTTCGGCATGATTGCGCGGAGGCTCTTCCCAATGGTTTTGATGTGGAGTCCAGAGTCGAAAACCAGGCAAAAAGGGAAGATTTCGAGGAAGAGGAATGCCTTAATGGGCAGCATTGTGCGGTCGATACTCCTCTGCTTGCTCCGCTGACCCTCCATGCGATACGCCTGGTTGTCAAAGGACAGTTGCATAATGACATGGAACACCCCGACGGAACTCGTCTGCCTCAAGACGTGAACATCGACAGCCGTATTGTAGAAGTGACGTCCCACTTCCTGGAAAAGTCGATAGGACAAATAAAGGGTGCATTCGTTTTGAAAAACAATATTTTTAAAAATAGTGCGCGTACACATATGAGAGATATGTGGAAAGAACTAAAACTCACCAAGTTCGTATTGTGTTTTTCTGGTGATAGAGAGAATCCATTATGTTTTGGATCGGATGAGGCAGTAAGAAATTAGTACCGTTTGAAAAAGAGCATAAGCCAGAAAAAGTTGTCAAATGCACATAGGAGAGAGTCTGGAAAAGAACCAGCATTTGAATAAAGCATTTGGTTGTGGTATCGGCAATTCAAACATACCAGTTGTTTGCCTCAAAATGTAAGGAATGAGTTCAACTATCGTCTCGACGTGTGTCGTATCATCAAAGTTGACACTATTGGTTGTGTATAAACTTGGTTAGATTGTAGTTCTTTTCATATATCTTTCAGGTGTGTAAGTGAATATATCCTTTTCAACATTAATGAATTATTTATGATAACTTTTGCCCATTGATTGGGAGAAAAATGGTTGCCGATAGTATAAGAATAACTACTCTAGTCATCAAAAATCTCCTATCATTTTCTAATCAATATGTTAATGAAAAAGCTGAACCATCTGTGACTCACCAAATTCTGTTTTGTTCCATGTTGTCAAAGAAACATATTTTGCCTCACCATCTAGGGAATGAAAATTATCTAGGTAATTTGGTATTTTCTCAGTTGCTGGTTGTGACATCATTCTTTTCGAAATATGAAATTATGGATACAAAGCTTGTCTTTCGGATTCTTGAAACAACGAAATGATATCTATGTATAATAATTGAAGTCCTTAGTTTCATCATAATATTTAACTTGATGAAAAAAAAAACTAAACTCTGTGGCATGACCCAAGGGCCAAGACCTACAGTGCCCATATCTGTTTTCTTAACAGAAGGCTCTGGGATGCGATGCATAAATCCCGGTCTGTTTAACGCAAAACTCCCAGTCTTTAGCTCCAAAGCATGCTTGGTATTCAATTTTATCCACCCACTGAAGGGATGAAATGCTGAGTTGACCTTTCCTTGGACCGAGCCTCGAACCTGTACGTTGTGAGCACAAAACGCTACGGTTATGCCATCGGTCTTCATTTAACTTGATGATGACTTGAGTATCGTTGCAATATTATGGGAAGAGGGAATGTATTCATACATTCTATTTCATTCAATTTAAATATAATGGAATTTTACTTTCATTCTGTATGCACATTGTGAAAGTCAAACCATCAACTGGACTAAAACTTTTGATTTCGTTATTTGTCAGGGGTAGAGACACTGAGACCGGATGGAACAATCGTGTCGGGATGAGAAGAGCGGTTGGTTTGTTCTGATTACTTGGAGGTAGTGGAAGTCCCGCTCCTAGTCATTATAAAACTAAATGTCTTTTAAAAACGTGGATAAATGTCTGAATTCATTGTTTGCGTGTTAATGTGAAATAAATGTTTCGATAACAATAATTTTTTTGTGTTATTCGACTATCCTGAAGACGACAGGATCGTGAGAACATCACACACATAACTATAAAATGATATTTTACTTCATAAATTGTTGTATTTCGTCTGTAATATATATAGATATTATGAAATATGAATAACTGACTTTCTCCTTCTTCAACGGCATGACGACCCTGAGTGGACCCTGGCCTTCTCAAGAATGTTCCTTCAGTGTTTTTTTTTTTCATTTTTGAACATGGTTTTGCAACTAATCAGTCTAAAAATGTCCCTTTCTAGGCAGTCGACTCACCTAAGTTTGGTTCGACCAGTACCTTTTGTTTTAGAGGACCTGGCGAAGAATATTTTCTGTGCTGAATGATCTTTGTTCATTCTAATAAGATGAATAGCCCATTTATTTCTTTAAATGTTTATGCATTTGATGACGTCGAATTTTCTGATGGAATGATTAGTTTTAAATTTGAGTTTTTGTGTCATAAGTCATCAAGTTGTATGCCAAAAATGACTTTAAGTATCTGTCACTCAAAGATTCCAAGATAATTTAAATTTTTTTGAGCCATTGTCTAAGTGTTTGATGAATATGTAAGTATAGGTCTGATCAGATATCAATAAAATTAATATCTTCATCTTCCTTATAATAATGAATTTGATTTAAGATATTTCTTTGAGTCATAAAAGTATATGACGGCAGCATTGATTCACTTCTGAATTTCAAAGATAAGATGTTTCCAATGTTAATCTCAGAGCCCAAATATACAAAGCTATCTATTTTTTCAAATTTATATGTACCAATTTGTAGATAGGTGGTATAGAATTCTTAGTGCACTACATGTATTTAGTTTTTCTTGAGTGACTAAAAGATGCATCGTACGCGCCTACTATAGCAGATCTACAAAAGCCTATTTCAAGGTGCAGTTTTTCTTTACAATGATGTCAGTATTATCGAGAAAAACAAAATTTAGATCAGATTTATAAAATATATTTCTTTTCGTATCAATTTTTTTGAGTCACGAATGAAATTTTTCAATGCTATGTTTAAAAGTAAGAACACAATGCATCACCCCATTTTCGTTTCTAATGGTTTTGAAAAATCGACCTGAATTTTAAGTTGTTGCATAGTCTTATCTACTGTAACAGCAGGAAGATTTTAAAATTATGAAGGATTTACGCAAAGCCTTAATGCGCCGTTTTCTATTTATGTTGTCATAGGCAGTTTTGAAATCTACAAAAAGATGGGGTGTTATTCCAAATTCTTTTATTTTTTTTCCAAGATCCGTTGGATCTTAAATATTTGGTCAGTTGTAGATATACCTCTTCCGAATCCACACACATCATCTCCAATGTTTTCCCCGTATAGATAAAGTCTATTAAGCAGCATGTTCGAAAGTTTTTATAAGTCGTATAGAGTAGACTAATTCCTCTGTAGTTAACATAGTCAAGGATATCTCCTTTTTAGTGTATGAAACAGAGTGTGAAAAGTCTTCATTCGTTCGGAAGTGCCTCGTTGTCAATATTGATAACAGTATCATCCCATCACACACCCCAATTCTTGATGAGTTCTGACGACATTAATTCTGGGTCAGGTATTTTATAATTTCTTACTTTTTTAAGCTGAAAAATAAGAGAAAGTAACAACACTATCTAGATTTATATTTGGTGAATTGATCTTTTCAGTTTGTAAGCATATGCATTGTTAAAGTGTTCATTCCACCTTTAAAAAGTTTTAGTCTTACGGCGTTCAGAATGCCATTCTTGTTTTACGAAAATCTATTCTAGGTTTGAAATTCTGATGCCCAAGGTTTGTTTCACGAAAGAAAATTCAGTTCTTATTTGACCATTTAAGATGTCTCTCAAAAGGTCTTCGTGAATTATTTTTTCTTAGTTCTCTCTTAGCAATTATATATTTCTCCATTGATGATCTAGAATAGGCCAATTATTAAGTTTCTTTCTTATACGCATCATTTTTCTTTGCGTCACAATATGACAGTCTAATATATCAAATCCGCAATCTTTTCTTTTTTAATTCAACCCCTTACAATATTACTTGTGTCCAAAATAACTAGTTTAAAAACATCCCACTTTTCATCCATGATATCAAAATTTTCAATAACTTTATTATGGTAGTCACTCTGCGCTATTCTTTTTGTCCTATTAAATATGAAACACCCTGTATATATATGAATATGTGGATTATATGCGTGAATAGTGCAATATTATGCTAAATATGATAAACATTTGCTGACATTAAATCCTTTACTTCTTTTATTTAAAAAAAACTTTTACTATCCAAAATTGCATACATATATTGCTGAAGAATAGCTATAGAATGTAGTAGTTCCCTTGTTGTTCGAATCTTTGCTTTCTTATATTGATAAAATATACGAACTGAATCATCGTTCAACAATCATTTTTTTCCAAAAGTTAACTAATAAGTTTCAAATTAGCAACTGTAGGGAAGCTGCTTTTGGCAGTTGGTGCCATAATTATAAGGTTCAACACATGAAAATTAAAAATATAGCACATGCTGAATTTTAAATAGAATAAAAATTTCAAATTTCAAGAAAATTCGACTACATTTATTGAGAAATAAAATTTGGGAATAAATGAAGAAATTGAATATTGTACTACGAAATATTATTACATAAATTGCATGTTATGTTAGAAAGATTCAACGCTTAAAACGATAAGCCTTGAATCTTATAAACTGTATTGTGTTATTTAAGTGGAAAAACTGTTTTATTCTTGACCTGATTTTCATCGAAAAACACATTTGATTTGCATATGTTTTTACTTTTACACTGTGCAGATTTTATTTTTCATGTCAATTTGGAGCAGTTTTTTCGTTGTCGTCAAGTTGTTAACCGAATTAGAACTTTGCAATGCATTTGCCGATAGTACCGGAAACATTTTAGCTCTTATAGATCAGCATTGTGTTGATATTACATTAAACATCTGTTTTTCAACAGACCAAACATTATGGTTATTGAGATCATTCTAGTAATAAAATAAAATTATAGAACTTCAGCATAATAGTTCTAAGTTACTGTAAAAGCAATGCTTCTTTGAAAAATTGTCAAATCAAAAAATCATTTAGATAATCAGAAATCATTGCTTTAAATAAGAAAATATATAGTTGAAATCATTTTCAAGAAAGCCTCATGAATTAATTAAATGGAAAAATTAATCTACAACAGATAATCCATATTCGCCTGGACTGAAATATAGCTAAATTTGTTTCGTATTATTTTGCTTGAGAGACGGTATGATGGTGTCTCCAGAACCGAAGTTCAATCTCCTGTAGGTTCCTGAAAGAGAACAGAAGCACAATGACACTTGCCTTGATCTGTCCAATGGTGTACCACAGGAATCCCCTCCTAGCACTTCGGTAGTGCAGCGTAATGCCGGATTCCGTCTCCCGCTCACAGAAGAACGAAGGAGCCTTCATCCGGGGGTAGCTGAACTTGAGATGATCGTGCAGGTTGTCCAGGCCATTCAGGAAGTCCCGCATGTGCCTGCCCAGCACTGATAGCACTCGATCGTAGCCGTACTGGCCAACGAACGACACGAAATAGACGCCCATCCCCTCCAGGAAGTCTCGTTCGCTCACCTTCAGCACCTGCGAAGAGAATTCATTTCAGGTTGCGAAATCAACAGTTGGTAGTATATGAATGGGAGAATGATTCAGAGATCATAAAACAAATAAGATCATAAAGTCGAAGGATTCATTAACCCTTCTTTGCATAATAGTGGAAATTTCCATCATAACCTATAATGCCCAAAAATTATATAAAAGAACAAGTTCAATTTAAGTGGATCGTGTTTGGATACCTTTTTAATGTCCATTGCATAAAAAGAAACATAGCAAACAAAAATAAACAAGTGTCATTATCAGTGAAACGAGCTTAAAGTTGTCTCATTCCGCTGTTTGTTGTAGTTGCAATAAACGTATGATTTCGTTTATAATTTTGTCTTATTATATTAGAGTTTCTATTGCTAAAAAATTAAAAATGAGTGGAAGAAAGGTTTGTAACACGTGTTTCTGTTATTTTCCTCTTTTATTTCTATTTAGTACTAAGCTAATGATATAACTTTGGATGATGATGGAAATTTTTAGAATATTGTTTTTTGCTAAATTTATACTATAAATATATATTGAGATTTTTTTTAACCATTTTTCCTTTAAGTTTGAACATGAATTATATCAACTTTATTTATTTCACCAATAAAGAAAAAATCATGCAAAGAAGGGTTAAATATTTAAAATTCAACGATTTATCAATAGGTGTAAGACAACATTCATTACAGGTTGTAAAACATTAAGTCGAATGACTCATTACTTGTGATTGACATGATCGAATGACTCATCTTTAAGCCAAATGATTCATTAGTGATGGCAAAGCACAAACTCTATTGATTCACTACAGGTTGTAAAACATAAAGTCGAATGACTCATTTCATGTGACTGACATGATCGAATGACTCATCCCTAAGCCAAATGATTCATTAGTGATGGCAAAGCACAAAGTCGAATAATTCATAAAGTCAAATTATTCTTTAGAAATTGTAATACACTAAATGGAGAAAGCTGAAAAAATCCTTTATTCTTCTAGAGTTAACTGCTGCATCAAATGGTAAGTAAACATAGTAAAATAGAGAAGGCAAAAGAGAAATAAAAAGCATAGTTCTTCCTCTAAAGGCATCTACCTGAACTCACATCCCTGAATCGTTTCTTACACCACAAACCCAAGCTTTTCCCATAAATTCGAATCGCTGGTTGCTTTTAGAAGACCTCACATATTTGCTACAGGTAGAATTTGGCTTTTTCTTTGAACTCGTATTCTAATTGGTTTACTTTATTTGTTGCTCTACATTCACTTTTTGGACAAGAGGATTTCTTCGCTGAAAATCTACCTTTTCCAAACCATTGCGAACATCCAAGCTTAAGTTGGGAATCAAACTAGGAATTGTAGAATAGGAGATCAACAAGATTGACCTTCCTGCGTTGATGCAAACAGTGGAACTATCTAGGAAGATGGTTGCGTATGCAGATGGAAAAAACATGGGTATTAATCTAAATAAAATCATTATTGTATGGAATGACCTGCTTTTCCTGCTGAATTCCTAACAACTCTTTCTGAATGATCGTTTAACAGTAGTAAATTAGACAACAAATCGATAGAAGAAACTGATTTCATAAGCACAAAAGTCCTTTCCAGAAATAGATTGGTTCTTTCCACGAATTCACATCATTCCATAATTTTAAGCAAACTAAAATTCATTTTTATCTAATATGCATATTATCTTTAATTTAGACACTTTAATTACTACATAAATATTAAGCAAACAGTAACATATAAAATATTACTTGGTTTGTTTGTTGGTCATTTCTTTTGCACACGAGAGCTCATCAGAGCCGGACACACAGCAGAAACAGGATTCCAAACCACCACGACCCAATGTAGGACTCGAACCCACCAATAGTATTATAACAAATTGTATATGATGGGAGACCAGAACGTTAATCATTAGTCTGTCAGTAAATATTCTGATTATTCATAACGTATTCCAGACACGTGACTATTTCACATCTTTCATGAATTTGAAAGTTGATTCCTTTGAGACTCAAACACATCATAACTTTAAAGAATTTTATAGACTCCTTTTTAAATAAGATTAATCGTTTTTAAAAATCTTTTCTCTCTTTATACATATAACAATATCTAGGTAATGTTTCATTAAACCAATATCTTTTAAGCTCTGTTCTTGAAAAGCCAGAACTGTAAGTTTCTGTTCATCAGTTCATTGATCGAGTTTCACCTCTACTTTTTCTTACGGTGTGGAATCAACTTTACTCTAACTTTCTCAGTATAATAAACTTAAGTAAAAACATGACTGTAGATGTACAGTAACGACAATGAAAGTGTTTTTTTGCTAGTTTTTAATAAAATTATAGTAAATGTCATATAAAAATTCATCGTGTGTATATATATACAATGAAATTTTATCCCTTCTTTTCTTGTTTCTTGAATATATATACATACAGGTTTGTACGTGTGTGCAGAGTGTGTCAGTGCATCATTAAGCAATACACAGTTTTAAAAATTAACATACTTTAATTACTACATAAATATTGAACAAACAGTAACATGTAAAAAGGCATAATTTTGTTGAGTGCCTTCTCGCACTGATAAATAGTATAACATTACGACAATGATCGGTGAAACGCCCTCTAGTGTTCGCAAAACAAAAGTAAGTTTCTCTTACTTTATTACAAACATTTTACTAGTCTTGCTGAGTGCTGACTATTAGTTAGAGACATCTAATATTAGGATTTTGGATCATATATATCTATTAGTTCAAATTTCATTAAAAAAAAATTTTTTTTTAAGTTTTTCCCAATTATAAATGGATTTTTTCCAATACCCATTTAAAATTTCAGTCATTTTCTGGCAATTGTCTGTTTACAGATTCCAATATATCCAGTTTTTTTAAAATGACATTTCTGCGTTTCTGACCACGAACGTGTTACGGTAGCATTTTATTCGATACAGAAGTTTAGCGTTTGATCAGTAAAGTAAAAAGTATTAAAAAAGTATAAAAATAAAACCACCAAAGATTACACAACTTACACATCTAAATAACTATAATATTTTATCATTGAATATACTAACTCTATTTATTAAATCTACTCGAAAATATTTGGTTGTATTGTTCATTCACTATTTAGAGGAAGCGAATAAGTTGAAAATGTGTAAAACACAGAAACTATTTGTTTATTTCTTATTTATAAGAAAAAATGTAATTTATTTAAACCTCAACTTCAATTATGATTATGTACGGTTTTATAGTAAAATACATATTCTTAATAAAATGTCAAACCCTTGAAAACAATTGTGTTTTTATCGGCGATAACATTCTCTTTTCTCAAAGCAAAGTGGAAATTTAAGCGAATTTTCGTTTTTCCAAATAAATTGTATCACTTTATGTTCACTGATAGGACAGTCAGTCCCTTTTAACATAACAGTTCGCTCCCTGACACTGTTGGAGTGTAATTAGCAGAGGTTAGTTGTAATATATATATATATATATATATATATATATATATATATATATATATATTGATTTTTTATTATAGTTTTGTAACTGATTGTTCGTTGATTTTAACCAATAATTTATTGACTGTTGAATCTTTAGGTAACAAAAATTAAACGACTATATAAATTCCTCCAGAAAAACTTTTATTTTGACAATAAATATTGTGCAAGTTAGGGATCACATCTGTTTAAATAGTTATAATAAATGCAAATGATTCTCAAGAAATACTGTTTCGTATCACTTTTTCTCCAACTTTTTTACAGTTCCTTCAGACACTTTTGAATATGAGAATGAAAATGAGTCTTTTTTCAATCACAATTTTCCTAAAAGAAAGTTTTATGTATAGCAGGTAAAGCCTCCTTCCGCGAAGTAGTGACAATGTCAGACATCCAGTCTTTCTTTAGACATTTTATAATAGTGTACCTTTTAAATTATTTATAAAATAAGCTTTCCAAACATCTCAAATGAAGGAATAATCAATATCGATTAAATATTTTAAACGATAGATAAAAGCAAATTTTTTTTACGATAAAAAGCTGACAAGGCAATATTTCTTGAAGTTCAAATAATAAAATGCTTCCCGATGAACACGAATTGATGACAAGACGATTCGAGACAAACCACCATTTTTCCACATTATGCAGCAGAATAACTGATTTCCGCACAAAAAGTTACGTGTCTTCCTCAGTTGTTACGAGGAATGCATTCATTGAAGCTGTTTCAGGGTCAGTCTTCTTCCACTTTATTCATTTCCCTAAAAGTGGTAGAAGAGTTCACTAGCAAGTAATTCGCATGAATTCTTTTCAGTAGAAGCTGCTTCCAAGAGTTTCCATGGCAACCGCACTTCTCCTGGTGAGAGGGCGTCATGGCGGATCACATTAAACACGAAATATGTGAACAATTGCGATAAGTTATTTCTTCTCTCTTCTCGAATCCAATGGAAGTCGTCACCCCATCGTCATAACTTTAACTGTAAAGTTGTCGTTTCGTTACATAATATCGTTTCCCGCAGCT
The DNA here is from genome assembly GCA_026290005.1 of Latrodectus geometricus. Taxonomy (NCBI): domain Eukaryota; kingdom Metazoa; phylum Arthropoda; class Arachnida; order Araneae; family Theridiidae; genus Latrodectus; species Latrodectus geometricus. The sequence continues at coordinate 584,026 of JAPDSC010108036.1, forward strand.
CGATGACATCTTGCAAGTAAATAAAAAATTTGCTTTGTCTAGAATTTAGTTTTCGGGTATTGATTTTTTTCACAAAACAATTCGGATTAATCCTTATTAATTTTAACACTTTTTTTTATATTTTCCTTATTTTAAGTTTTCCATTATAAGGTTTTATAGTAATAACTATAAAACTTTTAGAAAAAGTTTCTTTGTTTTCTCTAAACCAACGTGTTAATTCCTTTTCTTCTCTTTTTCGGTACAGTCAGATCAACGTATCCAAGCTTCATGAATTGTTACTATATATCAAGGGTGGCCAAGACGTCGACCGCGGTCGACTGGTAGACCGCGAAGACATTTTAGGTAGTCCACGCGTCCATCCCAATAATGACCTCGGATATTAACAATTTAATTTATGACTTACGGCATAGAATTAATGACTTATGACATAGAATCAATTAAAATAAAAATTTACTACAGTCTACGCTTTAAAAGCCAAAACAAACTGTGCAAAGATTTACGATTTAAAGATTTATGATTAAAGGTATACGATTTAAAAATTAAAACGGACATGATGAGCGCGATTAAAACATTCAAAGAATTCATAGAAAGGCATGCATCTCAATTAAGAAAACATGAATTGAGAAAGTTCAAAAACATGAGGAAGAGTGCATTCATAATCCAAACCAAGATTTCGCTCAACACTTATTTTGTTTAAAGAATTTGAAATAAGATTCACTGACTTAATTAGGTTGATTTGGTTAATAAATAAATTTTATGATATTTCCATTTAATGAAAACGTCAACAGGACAACGTATCTGAAAATATAGGACATTTAATAGATATTACATCAGTCACGATTGTGGAAGAAATTATTAAATTTAGATGCGATATGTTTCTTAAATCCAGAGCATATTTAGCGATACTAATTTTTGGAAAATAATTTCTGAGGAAACGTTTCTAAATATTTACAAATTGTGTGTGTGTGATTTTGTATTTCAAATCATACTTTGGATCAAGGTATCTTTTAGAATCTGCTTTTTCAATCATGAACAAAAAACAAACATTTGTCTCATTTAACAGATGAACATTTAATTTCGTGTTTATGCATTGCAATAAGCATGTACCAGCCACAATATGATAAACTTGTCGCAGATATACAATGCTAAATTTCAACTAAACGAAGTGAATAGGATGGTCACTTTTTGATATATGAATATTTTGATTATTTTCGTCAGTAAATTTTTATTTTGTAAACATTAATATTTCTTTTTTAGAAAAATTACATAATTTACCATTTTTTCTGGTTACCGAAAATAAATATGCACGTTAATTTAGCTCTGCCATTGGTAGACCGCCTTCGATTTTTTAAATGTGGAGTAGACCCCGGATCCCAAAAGTTTGGCCACTCCTGCTATATATTTTCAATTTTTACCTGGCAAATAATTTCTATACAACAATTCGCCCCACGCACCCTGTCCAGTGGTCAGCGTGCTTGACTGCGTGTAGGGAGGTCCGGAGTTCAAATCTTGGTTCGGGCATGGATGTACTTTCTTTCTCTCTCCTATCATTTTCCTTTCGTTGAATAAATGGGTTGTGAATGGTTTCCTACTCTTTAAACGGGTACCAATGACATGTGTGTACTGACTAACTCCACACCAAATTACGGTTCAGTTAGAAAAGTGGAGCAGCGTATCCCATATTGCCAGCCTAACTGGCACAAGACCACAACAACAATCTGCACAAAGTCTTACGCTGAGAAGCATGTTTCGGTGTTATGTGATGAACATCATGCTTTTATTGCTTTGATTAATTTTAAATCGGGTTTTATAATTTTGCTCACGGTTCCAATAGATAAAAATTTTTGACATAATTCTTTGGATAGTAGGATTTTCCTTTTGGAGATTGTTTAACTTATATTATTTAAATATGAATAAAAACACATTTTAAAATTAGATCTTAAGACATTTTTAAGAAGTAAAGTACAAATTCCACGAAATTTTTCAGAAGATTTGCATTGCTATTTTGAATATCTACAGCTAATTGTAAAATTACCACTGGTCTTCTGAAATCATGAAATGTTTCTACTCAATAAAATTTAATAATAAATTTTATTGAGTAGAAACATTATTTTTAAATTTAACAAAAATAAAGTTTTTGTTAAATTATAAAAAATTAATTAAAGATTTTTCAATTAAATAATTTACTCTAAACTATTATATTAAACTTATTACTTAATTAACACTTTACTTTAAATACGATTATTTCTACTATGATTACATACTTAGTTATTAATTAATGTAAAAATCTACAAAGGGGCAAATTACTTTAATTATTATAGAGTTTCAACTTCAAATTGATAAACGCAGAGTTTCAAAATAAAGAGTGAGAGTATCCCTCATAGAATCGCTAAAATTTTACATGTTTATACGCAAAGTAGATTTTGGAAGTGATCATACGCGATTTTTGCTTAAAATTCAGAATTGGAGCTGTTTTCTACCAGAAGTTATCGGTATTTTCTGCAAATGGAAGATGGTTTTACGAACCTTATAATTTACATATTCTCGATTTTCCAAACTAGCGGCTGGTGCCTGACATGATCCTATAGATGGAATGTTTATTTAAACTCCAATTTATGAACTGAAATTTTTGAAAAAAATATTTTATGCAAATTTAATTTTATGAATCTTTTTTTTTTTCTTTTTTTTTTCGCTATTTTATCATTTTGTTGTTTCAGTTTTTTATTTATTTACTTTTTTTTAACCATATAAAGTGGGTTTCTTTCTTTCGTTACAGTTGAGATTATGTGTATGTCACTTTATTTTACTTATAATTGGTCTGTGAGTTAAATAAATAATTGTTTTCTCTAATAATGCTGAATATGCAATTTTGTCTACATATCAAGAACAAGTAACTTTGTCAGTGGGATTAGCTCTTCAATGAGCTATTGGAATGCAAATGTTGGCCAATATCTTAGTGGGAGGGGTTATTTTATATATTATTGGAGATTTATCTTTCTTGATACCGCTATTAAAAATAAATACTTATTAATCATGAAGTAAAGATAAATTTATTCCACGTAGCAAGTACATTCAATATTAATGTTTGATTGTTTATGCAAGTAATAAATAAATCATAATACGTGCTTGTACCTATTCAAAAATATTTGAGCATACATTTTTTGTTCATTTTATATATATGATGAACAAAAAATTAATATTTC
>JAPDSC010108036.1:587238-635463 GCA_026290005.1 Latrodectus geometricus
ATGAACAAAAAATTAATATTTCATAACAAAAAATTTGAATACTGACCTATGAAAATTTTGTTTTTATTTCTCAGTATTTAAAAATCAATTTCCCACGTTATTAATATATTTTTGTGAAAAACCTCGTATGCAAGCAATATCAAATTTAAATCGGGGTACCTCATGTACGGAGAATCTAATATTTTAAAAATTCTTCTGTAGGAACCAATCTTTTTATAAAAGTTTCCAATAGATTTTATTGTGCGTTACATTGATTGCTACAAGACAGAGATAATCATGGTTTCAAGCGATGTCCAATGAATTCCAGCAATGCGCATGTTGTCAAAAATTGTTTAACCATAGCTGAATAATTTTGAAAATATTGCACCATTTGCACCTGATGACTCGTTCGATTTCAATTCAAAAAGACTTTGAAGAACATTTTGTGCGTAAAACATGAATTGTTCCAAGTACGCAAAAAAACAAGATATCGAGTGCATCTCTGAGACTTAAACTCTTTGAAAATCGAAATTAAAAATATTGTTGTTCTTTTTGTTAATAAACCGATTCCTTATGTAAAGATCAAAAAATCGGTTTAAGAAGCTATCCTCGATTGACAATATCAATAGAACAGAAGAAAAAGCAAAATAAAAAAGACAAGACACAACATCCACTTTATGGTTAATTTAAATCGGCAAGGACAATTTAAATGTTTCTTAACCATGAAGTGATTGTTCCTTTCACTACAATTGAGATCATGCGTATGTCACTTTTTTTACGATTGAGTAATTTACTTCGCTTTTATTGGTTGAATTTTCAATAAATGTATGAAATTAGGAATTTTTTTCTAGCAATTTATGTAGAATTTCTCCGGCCAAATCTAAATGCAGCCAACAGCTCATCCATCAAAAGCAAATGCGGTGAAGTTCTTTTGCCATCATGTCATTGAAATAAACACTCGCCAATCCGGAAGTATGTTGCCGAAAAACGATATCAGGGTTACTTCTACACGCAAAGTTTATTAAAAAACCATCATAACTGAAAAAAAGCCTAGAACTGACGATATGATCTTTGACAAAGTAATCCACTGCTGCTCGAAATTTAGTTTATAAACTTTTTGTAAAAAGTCAGATGTCATTTGTACATAAGAACTATCGGATAATTATAGGATTGAAAACACAATAAAGGAAAATTTGAGCTGTCAAACAAATAAGAAGTGACGTTGGGCTGCATCCATTTACAAAACAAGCAGCTGGCTCACAAGACTAAGGTACTTTTTTTTTGGGGGGGGGTGAGGTAGGGAAATGCTTTTCCTGTACCCAAAATAATAGAAAACATAATTTTAAAAAATAGTTTTGAAGTAGGAAAAATTAAATGATTATATTTCATCTTATGAATAAAATTATGGTGACATTTGTTTGAAGACACATTTCTGACGTAGTCTGTTTACTTTTAGGATCATTTGAAGACAGCTGAGAGGAGCGGCAATACGTTGGACGTGAAAAGCCGCCTACCGGAAGTCCGATCCAAGGCCACAACAGCTGTCTCTTACGACAGAGCTCTCATCACTGACATTCAATTCAGAAAAAAATCGCTTTCTAAGGTCTCTAGAACGTTTTTTCTAATAAGATGCCATGTTTCTGTTTTAAGCAAGGGGGAGGAGCGGAACTTCGATGAAGCCAAAAACACAAACAAACCATAAGGACTGCTGTTTTTTCGTATTGTAAATGTCAGTTTGTCTGAACGTGTGATTTAAAATTGCGCATGCCCAGTGAGTGTTTTGACATTCAAGATTAAAACAGAAGAAATTTATATTTTAAATGTTGTCTCTTCTCTACAATTTAATACTATGCTTTTGTTGGTAGTTGGGATTTGTGCATGTTAAATATATTAGATGCTCGTTTTTACGATTTCTTAGGAATCGTAAAAATATTTCTTGAATTCGAAAGTTTGTAAAATAGAAAAATAAATATTAGATCCTTAAACTAATTTTTTTCTCAAACTGGATTCAATTTATAAATAAAATATTAAAAAGAATATTTTGTATGAACTAGATAAGAAACTTATACAAATTAATTCATACTTAAAAAAAGAAATCTTACTTTTTTATGAAAAATCAAGCAAAGTAATCCTATCTTATATTTATCTAATTTCAAACATTTCTAAAATGTACACTTATTTTTGTCGATGTAACAAAATATTTAACTCTTTCTTTTGTTTTTTTCCAAAAAAGTTCCTCAGTTGCGTAAGTCATTTATTTGCTTGTTTTGCAGATTGTTGTGTTATTACATCATTTTCTTCTCGTTTGATTACTGAAACTTCTTTTCCATTCTCATAATGATCTCAATCAATTTAACTCAAGTAATCATAAAAATTTTTACGGTTTTTCTTTTATAAAACTTCCATGCAAATAAACTAAACATCGTTTTTTCAACAATATCCTTTCAAGCATAGATTGACAAGTGCATTTATGTCTAAAATATCTATTTTATAAAATATCCAAGGCAAGCAAATGTACCTAGCAATATTTGCACTCTAAGCTCTTGATTATACTCTGATCCATGGGCTTTAAGTCGTAAGTTAGATTACACAGGAGAAATTCTATACGAATTGCTCCAAAATATCTGGGAGTAACGCATCAGTAGTACAATTAATTATCAACAATTCGAAGGATTTACGATTTTCCAATTTAATTTCAATCCAAACATTTCAGTCATAAATTTAAAAAAAAGTAAACAAATATGACATTGAAAAATTAAATGATAAAAATAAGCACAAACAAATGATGTAGGAAAGTGAATCGGTTACAACGAGATTTTTCCAAATTTTATTTTGCAAATGGGAAATAAAATTATCATTGCGAATATGAAACCAGATCAGGGACCAGCTACTAATTTGTAAAATTGTGAGTGCTTCTAAATTAGAAGTTCATAAAAAGGAGTGTGTCTATAGTTTTATAAAATTCATTTCTCATTCATATTTTCAATTGCAACTGGTAGGAAGTTAAAATATTGGAATAATATACACTTACTGCCAAGTGTGCGTACAAGCGATTAAATGTCGCGATTCGTAAGAGTGAATGAGTATTTTAGACGCCTCAAATATTTTAACAGTAGTTAATAACAATCATTGAAAGCAACAATATCAAATAAAAAAATATACACAAAAAAGATAAATCACATGCACACCAGAAGTCAGTGTACACTTACAAAAATGCTGAAATTAATCCTAGTTTTCGAAAATTTAATATTTGGTTAGATAGCCTTTTCTTCTTAAAACATCTCTCAATCTAATAGTCATCGATTGAATAAGTTTTTACGCCTCTTCTGAAGCTATATTTTTTCCCATTCTTTCATAACAAATTTTAGCATTTATTTCGATGTTATGTGATGTTCTTTGATTCCTCGTTCATGCAAACCCCATACATGCTCAATGGGATTTTGGTCTGGGGAGGTGTATGCAGTTGGTGTGGCACGTGATATAAAAGCCATAACTACACAATGTGTACTGTATGCTTTGGGTCATTGTCCCACTGGAAGAAATAATATTCATTCAATCGAAGTTAGCGAACACTTGGTTTAAGGTTTCTTTTTAATATGTTCAAGTTATCAATTTTATTCACTGTAGATTCAATAAAATCCAGGTTACCAACCCCACTGTCCTACCCCTAAACTATAAAGCCTTCTCCTCCATATTTTACAGCCGGAAGAAAGTTTTCTTTCTTGAGTTCTGTACCAAGTTTCCTCCAGATATATTTCTTTCCTTTTATAAATTTGCTTTCACCTGAAAAATTACTTTGTTGCAGAAATCCTAAATCTTATCCAAACGTTCTTTTGCAAACTCAATTCTTTTTGCTCTGTTCACTGGGGAAATGTATGGTTTCTTCTATGCAACCCTAGCATGAAAATCCTGCTTCTGAATACTCTTCGAATTGTAGTTAAACTGATATTTTTCTGGGATCTCTCAGCAATACTTTTTGTTATTTTGGATGTTGATTGTAGAAATGTTTTTTACAGACCGAATTACAAAGCGGGTTTCTCGTAGCGTCAATGTAACTGGATGGCAAGTTCTCAAATTTGGTGTTAAAACACCTGTTGATTTATAGTTGTTAATAACTTTTTGGGTCGAGGGATGTCTCCTATTAACTGTCTCAACGATTGCTTTGAGTGATTTCCCCAATTTCCAAAGATTTATATAATAATCGATCTTTTATCAATAGTTACCTCTCTTCTTGTACCTGCCATGTTTTCTAGAAATATATATATATATATATATATATATATATATATATATATATATATATATATATATATATATATATATATATACTACTGGCCATTAAAATTGCTACACCAAGAAGGTGACATAAATTTATACGAAAGGAAGAAGGTGCTGTGATACGCAAATGATTAGGTTTTCAGCGCATTCAGACAAAGCAGGCGCCAGTAGTGACACCTACATTGTGTTTAAATGAGGAAATGTTTCAGCCGATTCCTCATACACAAATTGCATTTAAACGTTGTTGCCTGGTGAAAAGCGTTGATGCCTCGTGTAAGAAGGAGAAATGCGTACCAGCATGTTTCTGACTTTGATAAAGGTCGAATTGTAGCATACTGGGATTGCAGCTTATCTTATCGCAGTATTGCTGCTCGCGTCGGTCGAGATCTAGTGACTGTTAGCAGAATATGGAATCGATGGGTTCAGGACGGTAATACGGAGCGCCATGCGGGATCTCAACGGCCACCTATCACTAGCAACCGAGAAGACAGGCATATTATCCGCATGACCATAATGGATCGTGCAACCACGTCACGAGCCATGAGTCAAGAAGGGGTCGTTTGGAAGACAACAAGTGTCTGCACGAACAGTTCGACGACGTTTGCAGCAGCATGGACTTTCAGCTCGGAGACCATGGCTGCGGCTTCCCTTGACGCTGCGTCATAGACAAGAGCGCCTTCAATGGTGTGATCAACGACGAACCTGGGAGCACGAATGGCGAGACGTCATCTTTTCAGATGAATCCAGGTACTGTGTACAGCATCATGATGGTCGCATCCGTGTTTGGCGGCATCGTGGTGAACGCACAGTGGCAGCGTGCATTCGGCATCGTCATACTGGCCCATCACCTGGCGTGATGGTATGGGGTGCCATTGGATACACGTCTCGGTCACCTCTTGTTTGCATTGACGGTGCTTTGAACAGTGCACGTTACATTTCTGGATTGTTACGACCCGTGGCTCTACCCTTAATTCGAGCCCTGCGAAACCCTACGTTTCAGCAGGATAATGCCCAACCGCATGTTGCCGGTATTGTACGGACCTTCCTTGATGCGGAACATGTTCGGCTGTTGCCCTGGCCAGCACGTTCTCCAGATCTTTCACCAATAGAAAACGTCTGGTCAATGGTTGCCGAGCGACTGGCTCGTCACCAAACGCCAGTCACTACGGTTGATGAACTGTGGCATCGTGTTGAAGCTGCATGGGCATCTGTACCTGTACATGCAATCCAATCTCTGTTTGACTCAATGCCCAGGTGTATAACTGCTGTTATTACTTCCAGAAGTGGTTGTTCTGGGTACTGATTTCTCAGGATCTATCGAGCCAAATGTTTTGAAAATTAAATCACTTGTTACTTCTAGTATAATATATTTGTCCAATAAATATCATTTTGTTATCTGCATTTCTTCCTAGTGTAGCAATTTTAATGGCCAGTAATATATATATATATATATATATATATATATATATATATATATATATATATTTGTCAATTGAGGAAATGCATAAAATTATTATTTAATCTAGACAGAGTATTTAAAACGGAATAAAAGGAATCCTCATTACAATGAAATATATTTTGAATTAATCTTTATCTCATTTATAAAGCAATACATAAATCATATTCCCATTAATTAACAAATTCTTTAAATGCAAATTTTAGACAAATTTATAGTGTATTTTAATACGGATTATTTCCCTTCCTTTTATCTGGAAATTATTATTATTTTTTTTTAAATCAGAAACAAACCAAATAAAAATATGTCAATGCAATTTCAACAAATTTGAAGGAAAATATAATTTGCATAATAATATTCAACAAATTGATGTTTGCATTCAATTATATTCCTACTTAAAAATATTCCCTTTAATCTGAGAAGCCTGGTGCTACTAAAAAAAAATATTCAATGAATATGAATTGAATTGATGAGTTTATGCAAAAGTCAAATCACACAATAATAATAATATATTTTATATTTACTTTAATAGAAATTTATAGAATTATTTCTTATAACTAAGTAAATATAACTTTAATAGTAATATTTACTTAGTTATAAGAAATAATGATTTACCGTAAAGCTTCGAATGTCCTTCTTCAAGCCTAAACAAACGAAAAAAATTGTTACGACGTATTACAAAATGTTGTTCGAAAGTCCACCATCTTTTTAAAAGTAAACAAAAACTTGAAAACCACGTAAAGATTTGAACCAATCAGAGCACTTTTCATTTGCTGTGAGCCGTAATCATATTAATAAATGAATGGAATTAGCTCCTGTCTTAATATCGAATGACGGTAACGAAACTTTTCACAACTAAGCGCACAATGATTTTTATTTTATAATTTTAAGGAGTAAAAAACATCTGTCACTCATCGAGTGGTAAAAAACCACTCGATTTTTAAATGTGTTCGGTTCCAAATAAGTGATAATTTTAGAAAAAGAGGGGGAAAATACCCATATGCCAATATGAGAAGAATTATGGAAAGGTATGCATTACACCATAAACATGCATTACACCATAGATTTACTGTGAATTCAAATCAGAATTTTACAGTACACGCGCGTTTTTACAAACTCGTAGGGATTGGGAAAACAGTTCTTAAAATAGTGCTATAGATTATTTAAATCTGATTTTCACCCAAACTACTTTTTTCTTTATAAACAGAATATTATTAGAAAGAGTTATTTTGAATGCAGCATAAGAAACGCATGCAAAAATAAGATTCATACTTAAAAATCATTCAATTGATAAAACGAAGAAATCTTTTTCTGCGTATAAAACAGGGATGGCCAAACTTTTGGGATCCGTGGTCTACTCCACATTTAAAAAATCGAAGGCGGTCTACCAATGGCAGAAATAACGTTTTATGTTTATATATTTATTTTCGGTAACAGAAAAAATGGTATATTATCTAATTTTAAAAAAAAAAAAAAAAAAAAAACTTAGTATTTACAAAATAAAAATTTACTGACGAAAATAATCAAAGTATTCATATACATAAAAATTGACCGTCCAATTCCCTTTGCTTAGATGAAATTTGACACTACATCTGCGACAAGTTTATCATATTGTGGCTGATAGGAGTTTATTGCAATGTGTAAACACGAAATTATATGTTCATCTGTTAAGCGCGACCGACGTTTAGTTTTTATGGCATTCATGGTTGAAAAAGCAGATTCGCAAAGATATGTCGATCCAAAGTATGATTTCAAATACAAAATCAATTTGTAAATAGTTGGAAACGTTTCCTCAGAAATTCATTTCCAAAAATCAATAACGCTAGAGGCTCTGGATTCAAGAAATATATCACATCTTAATTTAATAATTTCTTCCTCGATCGTGACTGAAGTGGTATCCATTTAATGTCCTATTTTTTCAGATACTCCATCAATGTTGACACTTTCATTAAATGGGGGGAAATATCATAAAATTGAGTATTTCTTCCATCCTAAATAAGTCAGTGTGTGAATCTTCTTTCAAATTCTTGAAACAAAACATCTAAGTGTTCAGCGAAATCTTCGAAGTCTCGGTTTGGATTAGGGATGCACTCTTCCTCCATGTTTTTGAAGTTTCTCAATTCCTGTTTTCTTAATTGAGACTCATACCTTTTTATTGTTTCTTTGAAAGTTTCAATCACACTCATCATGTCTATTAAACATTTATTTTTTCCTTGTAGATTTAGGTTAAAGTCATTAAGTTTTGCAGTGATATCGCAGAGAAAAGCTTGTTTCATGTGTCATTTCCCATCTTCCAATTCAGTTATGTGCTTTCCTTTTATTTGTAGAAAATTTCTTATTTCTGGTAACAGAATACGAAATCTTTTTTAAAAAAGCACCACGCCTTAGCCACCTCACGTCTGTGTGCAATAAGAGATCTCCGTACTCTGATTCAGTTTCTTCCAAAAGCTCCTGAAATTGTCGTCTCTGAAGACTTCTTGAACGAATTGAATTGACGATTTTAAAAGCAATTTACATTATATCATTAGACTTTAGTATTTTTAAACATAATACCTGAAGATGGATAATGCAATGATAGCTAGTAAAACTAGGAATTTCCTCATCATTATTGCATAAGGCAATAAAACCAGTTCGATTCCCGACCATTGCTGGAGTTCCATCTGTTGTAATAGAGACCAATTTATTGGAAATCCTGTCTTATCAATAAAGTTTTTAAATGAATTGTAGATATCTTATCCCCTCGTTTGTCCTTTCAATGTAATTATAGTTAATAATTCTTCTTTTGAACTCATATCTTCGAAAACCATTCTCACAAAAAGGCATAACTGTGCAATGTCACTAATATCTGTGGATTCATCAAATTGAAGTGATAGGAACTTACAAGCTTTTAAATGATCATTTAATAAATTTTCCAAATTATTATTCATAACTTCAGTCCATCGCATCACAGTGTTACGCGACAAAGAAATATTATTTATTGACGATATTATTTCAGATTTGTTTCTAAAATCGTTGAAAAGCACTTCTCCCTCTTTAATGAAAGCTTCTTTTATCAATTCTCCATCTTCGAATAATTTTTTTTTCGCTTTATCAAAACTTCTGTAATTTTAAACGACGCCAATGTCACTGCTTTAGCTTTAATGCCTGGTTTCGTAAATACCGATTGCTGTAAATGTAAATTCAACTTTAATTCATGCAATTTAACTTTTCGAAGATCACTGCCGATTGGAAAGTCTGTAGCTTATTTTATGTGCATGGTTTTAAAATGTCTTTCAACGTTTGCTTTTTTTGGTAATGCCACACTTGAGTTACATATGAGACAAATACTTTTCTCCTTCACCATAACAAAAAAGAAATCATCTTCCCACTCATTGTGATAACGGTATGTTTTACTTCTCTTAGCACTGGTGCCTGTCTGAGTCATTTTGGACGGGTTGTTGACAAACAAATTCAACAGTTTCGTATCAACAGTTTCGAACAACAGTTCGAACATTCAACTGTTTTGAAACAAATTCGTATCAGTGGGGTAGGAAACGAGCGACCTGCCAAGTAAAACGATTAACTTAAAAGTAAAACTAAACAGCCAGAAGAGACGGGTAGACTAGACCAGTGTTTCTCAACCGCCGGTCCGCGGACCGGTCCGCAAGAAATATTTACCGGTCCTCGAAATATCCAGCTTTTATAGGCCGACCACCGATACAGTACCTACATTACAATAATAATATGTTCACATTTCGACTCATTGTTGTTTTGGCTAATATATTAATTAAAAAAAATAAATATATCATTCACGTTGGAATTTTCTTGGAGTTTTAATCAAGTTTTGGTGCTTTTTTTCTCGATGCAATATTATAAGTAAGTTGAATATACAAATGTAAATTATAACAAACAAAATCCTTTAAAAATTATGTATGTCTTCATGATTTATCTTTGTGAAAAATTGTGCATTGGGTCGAATTATTAATATTACCGGTCCACGCGAACGTGCCGAAATATTTTACCGGTCCTTGGAGTAAATTCAGTTGAGAAACACTGGACTAGACGACTCGACGCGTCGCTATCATGCGCCGGCTACTGGATATAATCTAAACCCACTTTGTCAAATTGTTTCGATTTAATTCCATTGTAAAACGAAAAATTCAGTGCCTTGCTTTGCACAGTTTGTTTTAGGTTTTAAAGCAAAAACTGTAGTAAATTTTTATTTTAAATAATTCATTAATTCTATGACATAAGTCATAAATTAAATTGTTAATATTCGAGATCACTATCGAGATTGTCGCGTGGACTACCTAAAATGTCTTCGCGGTCGACATCTTGGCCATCCCTGGTATAAAAACTACCTTTTTAAAAGTACATTGTTCTTCCACGTAAACAAGCATTTCGCTGTTGTCCTGTTAGATATTCAACTTCTTGTTTTGCAGATGGTCCTTGCATTATAGATTTCCTTCTTCAACGTCTGGAAGCTCTTTTTATGTTCTCTCACACATTCATAATATTCTCAACAACTTCCGACATTTCTTCCACACATATCACATATGAGTCCATATTAAAAGATTCTTTTTTCAATCAGCAAAGGGGTTCTTTGAAGGAGTTAATGCATAAGTGACTCATTTCGCTCAAATCATCAGGTAAATTACCTAGTCTTTCAGTTACGGTGGTTTCTTTAATAACGTCTGTGCATGCGTTGAGATGCTCTCTTTCATTCAACATCTTTCCAAGCATTCATTGACAAATGCTTTTCTCCAAGGTAACTTTTATGAGGATCCATAATGCGTTTTTTTGAAAACGGTATTCTTCATGGTCTTCCGTTTAGAATTAGAAGTCAGAGAAGATCCATTACCTGGCTCCTACCCCCTCAGAGGTATTTATTTGGAATGGGAACATGGAGGACATTGCGACAGGACTTATTTTACGTGCCCCAGTCGCCATTAGTGAACGTGACGGATCTTCGGATAAGCCGGTATTCGAACTCACCATCTTCAGGTATAGAAGAACGACATCCTAACTAACCAGATCACCGCCTCCCCCGGTATTTATTCCTGAAGCTGTTGGGTATGTCTTGATACGAGGGCTGTAAAACAGATACTAGATCAAGTGGGAGAGACACAAATTGATTCAAGATCTGGGACATGAGCAATGCAATTAATAGAACTTCTCAACTTAAATGTCTGAACTCCTGAAGAATGAATCAAGTTCTCAGGAATCACATAAAAATTGAAAAAAACAAAACCAAACAACAAAAGAAATTTATCAGAAACAAAAGTTTGCAAAATAGATATTTTCCAAAATTTTAGTTCGTAAATCCGAGTTAAAATTTTCATTGTGTCGGGGTGCCAAAATTCGTAAAAATGAACTGTAAATTAGAGGATCATAAAAAGGAGCATATAATGTATATGATTTCTCTTCTTTCAATTCAACCAAAAATCTGGTGAATTTTATTTATACAGATGAGTATCAAATAAAGTGTTTCACTTGCCTAATTTTTTACAAGAAATTTTGCGATGGGGGGGGGGAGGTTTCCCCACACGCTTGTGCAAAAAATCTTGGAGAAAAATTTCTACTGCGGGAATCGAATTGAGCATTTTTATGCACAATAAATACGAGTCAAATAATATGCATAATTTTTAAAAGACGTCAGCGCCATGTTTATTGTCGCAACAAATCAGATCTCGTCACTTTCTGTTTATGAAGAAGTTTCCGTTTTAGAATTCCGGAAATGGCTCAGAATTCCGAGGACAAGAAGATAAGATTAGATGTTGTGAAGTGACATTTAAAAATAAAACTGCCATCAATTCTCGTGCTCCGTCTACTATTTTTAAGCGAATTCTGTAGGGAAGCTATTTTTTGAAATATGCACAGTAAGAATTATAAAAACTACTTATTTTAGAAAATGGTAAGCAAAAATAAAAATTTTCATTAAGAAGACAATGTTTATTATATGCAAGACTTGATTTAAATGCTAGCAGTTATGTAAATTGATCACCCTCTAATTATAATATGTCTTTAAATTACCCCCATTACTTTATAGATTAAGTTTCTTTAACAATTCGAAGATTTAGAAACAACTCTGTGTTCTTTTTTTATAACTTTAAAGAAACTGTCTTTGATTTCAGATTCCGTGATAAGCTTTCACCGCTTGAACTCATTTTGAGACAACTCGCAAGGGAATATATCTATGGATTTCACTGCAGACCTACTTTCATAAAATGCATCCACAAACATATACAGATTATTAAAAATTTCCATAAATACATACTGATGGATTCGAATATCCTCCATTGCAACAATTAAAATCAGGAATAGTAGACACTTATTTTTCGAATTGTAGGGACCGGTAAAATAAACCTTAAAATTGAAAGTTTGTAAAATAGAAAAGTAAACGGTAGAGAGATCTTAAAGCTAATATACATTTTTTAACTGCTTTTTTTTATATTAGAAAATTTATGAGTATGCACAATACAGGGTGCCTATAAAAGAACTCCGGGGTTTTAAAAATTCATATCTCACTAACTATAAAAGATAGCAAAATTTAGTCGATTTCTCTGTAGCTCAAAAAGTTTTACTCCTACGAAATGGGAATGTGCGTGAGGCAACAGGTGGATCGGAAGGGAGGGCCTCCAAGGATCTCACTCCATTGCATTTTTTCTTCTGGGGATGCAGAGAAAATTCGTCATGTTCAACATCTCAGGGAACGAATATGTGGCAACCCCAGACATGCTCGCCAGGAGAACGTAGAATACCGTTTAGACGTCTGCCGTGACACTAACTGGGCTCATAGAGAACTTTACTAAGTATTAAAAAAACTTGAAAATGTAAGCTTTTCAGTCATGTATAAAACATGTATGTATGTTTTTTATTTCATTAAAATATTTTGCCTCAAAACCCCGGAGTTCTTTTATAGACACCCTGTATATAAAAAACACAGGCAAAAGAAATTCCTACTTAAAAACAAATTTTACATTTTATTAATAAAAAAAACTGGAAATTTTAATCAGTTATTTTTTTATTTCCAAATGGCATATATAAAAACACATTTTTCGATAACAGAAATTATTTCACTGTTTTCTTAACAATGTATTTTAATCTTTTTGGCCAGTCTTAATTTACCAATGATCTTGGCAATACAAGATCGTCCGCGACAAGAAGATATTTTCTTCTTGTTTGATATCTGAAAATTTTATTTTCAATCTCATTCATTACGTTCTGAATCATTTACTATGACTAATGTCATTTGAAAACCTATTTAAAAGCCCAGAAATAGAAATTCAGGTTGTAGTGATAATAAAATTAAGAAAAAAATTAATTTTAAAAAAAGGTAAGAAATCACATGATAATAAATAAACACAAATCGAAGATTTATGAATATAAACTCGCAAAATTAGAAGTTTATTAAACTTTTATTTCGTAAATGGGTATTTAAAATTATCACTGCATCTTTGAGACCCTGTTAAGGGCTAACCATTAGTTCATAAACCATGAGTATTTGAAATTAAAAATTCGTAAAAACTAGAACCTATTGTGTGTTTGAGTTTCATTTCTAATAATTAAATGCTTTAATTATGAAAATAATAATTTAAGAACAAAATCCTCTTGTCATGCATAAGTATACAAACTAAACAACCTGGTTTGACCGGGTCAGTCTGAGGTTTCTGACAATGTCCCGATGTCCCAGTTGGTTTACTCCACGTCTCGGATAAAAATTCGATATGACCAAAAAGTCTAAAAATAATTAATTGCGAAGGATTATTTAGAATAATTACATAGTTATTTATTTTTGTAATTTATGAAAACTGCAAAACAGCAAAGAACATATACAGGAATCAACCCTAGCAAACACGTAACAATCTGAAAGAAGATGGAATAAAAGATCCATTTTATTCTTGGACCTCTATGAGAATAGTTTTGGTAGCGCTAAACAGTTTTCATGGGTCTATCTAACCAAAACAAATGATGCTAATTGGGAAAACACCGAAACTTATCCTGAAATTATTAATAGCTGTCTCCTTGACGTGTCAGATATGAAAATAAATGATCAGCTGTTTTGACCAAGCCATGCTTGCTCAAAAGTATTCGCATTCAAATTATGATCAGTTGAAGCAAGAGAAGACTACCAGAGATGTGATTATTTACAGAGAAGAAAAATGGCTCAGGCTGTTTGATCAATTCAAGGATAATCACATGGCTTCAGTCTGCTTACCAGGGACATCAGCAAAGTTTAGAAAATGTTTTCTTTGATCAACAACGCATGGATACTGATGATAGTAAATCGATGAAGGCATCTAAGGTTAAAAGCTTGATGACATATAAAATTAATAACGGATTATAATGTTAAAATTTTTAAAAGATTGAGAGACCAAAAAGAAATCTTTAAGAACAACCTTAGCCAATGAAAAATACATGTAAATATTGTTCACATTTTTATTTTTCCTTCAATGTGTTCATAATGTAACTCATTAACATATAAGAAATAAAATGTTTAATTTTATATATTTGTGTCATTCTTTTGGTTTAGGTTCTTGATCAGTAAGCACTTACTCGCCATTATAGAGGATACCCTCACACGTGGGCCTTTCTGGTAACAAACGTGCCGATCAGTTGGCGAGGGAGTGTTCTTTCCTTCCAGCATATCTTCAAATTTGCCCTTTACTTATTGTGGCTTATTTTCTATCCGCAAAACTAATGTCAATAAATCTTGGCTTGTTCCTCCGGAAAATCATTGGTATTCCCTCGGTGGAGCCTTTGACTTTCAGGGTACACGTGCTGACCAGGCAGCTACCTGTAGATTTGTCAGTGGGCATACTAAGAGTCTCACATATAGCGAACAAAATAACTAGTAAAAAGTGCAACTCCAGCGAGGCTAGTCCTCAACATCTACTAGATGGCACCATGTGGGAGAGTTTCTTGAGAAACCTCTCCTTTCCTCGATTTTTTGAGAATTCACGGACTCATGAATTTGGTATACCTCCGCTGATGGGATTGGAAACAACAATAGCAGCCTAACTCCGAGAATATGTGTCTACAGCTTTATTAACACAGTTTATTAATAGCTCTGAATATTAATTTTAGAAATTTCGAAATTATTTAATATATATAAAGTGTTTGGAATTAAATCATAATACTTTAGTTTTATTATTTGTATGATTAATCTTTTAATATAATCACCCACTTATATATATACATATATATATATTTATAATAATAAAACCCACATGTTGCAAAGTAATGCAATCTGAGAAATTCATAGTACTGCATTGCGTGGTATAATCATAATTAATAAATCTATAATTCTATTATTTCATTTTATAAAAAGTTTCGTTTAATTTTACAGAATTACATAATATGGCAAAAAAAACCTCCGTACTAAATTCGTTAGGTTTAAATTATTATAATTCATAAGACTTAATTTATCTTTTTCTTATCCTCTTATCCTACTTACTTTCGACTCATAAATCTGGTATAGTTCCGTTATCCCAGATGGGATTTGAAACAACAAACATTTATTCATAGCCTTGAGAATAAACTAACCCTTAAAGCATTTCAATTGTGTCATGGTTTATATAGATCTCGACAAAGGTTTGGTCATGGTTTATATTAGTTTGGGGAAAAAGTAATCCATTATTTTTTCGGTCTGTAGTGATCGCTATCTCGTGAGGTATCAATCAAACAATTTCAGATTTATGCTCGTTGGAAAGGTGACATTTGACACTAAAATAACCTCTTGCGGTTTTTTGTTTGATTCATTCAGTTACGAGTACAAGGTTTTAAAAATGGAAGACAACAAACAGAAAATTCGATACATTTTCCTTTTTCTCTTGTAACGGCGAAAAAGATAGTCGGATGGCTAAAATTGTGAAAGGTGTTTATCGTCCTATATAAGACTGTAACAACCAGTTACATACAATTTTTGTTTCGTCGATTCCGTACGGGTATTTTTGATGTTAGAGATGCACCTCGCATGTGGATACAGCATCGTCGAAAATGTCTATAAAATATCAAAAATGATCGCATGAAAATTAAAAATGTCAGCAGTCGTAACACGCCAGACCTAAAAATCTACATGAAAGCTGTTTTAAACCTTTTTACAAAGTGAATCCAAAAGAAGTTACATAAAGTTCACGTAAAAATAAGGGATTTCTTTTTCCCCAACCTAATAGTATAGATCAAGAGCCTTGAATAGCCGTGGGGCTTTTTGTTGTTTTGATTGATAAATATGCAAACCTATGCATAAGCGGCATTTATTTTCCTCTTTCTATGAGATTGAATTTGTTTCGGACAGCGAATGAATCTTTGAAATGCATGACGTTTTCTATACTGAAACACCAAGTCTGCTTCTGTCATGTACTTCGATCATACATAGGCTGAATGAAACAACACTTCAGGTGTTGTGAAATCATAAAACTGGAAGCTTACAGAAATAGATCTTCTGCCAATATTAATGAAAGTCACACAAAACTATTCCAAAAATACTCCAAGAGTTATATTTTTCTGTCAACGCAAAAATATTTTATTGACTGGCCCATCAAGAAAGCCACGGGTTAAGGAAAAGAATAAATAAGCAATTTTTACTTTTGAACAAATTCTTTTAAAGGCCACTTTTGGTTTTGAAAATTCCGAGCTCGATTTTTCACATTGGAGGTCTTTCTTAGTCTTAGATATGGTGAAGAGTTTCTTGGTTGTCTGCAAATTGAGTACTTGAAGCGAAAGTTGTATTTCATTTCATATGAAAAGTCCTTCCAATGTTCGGATGCCAGACATACAACGACCCACTACGTGGGGTCAAAGCATTGTTCAGAAATGTATTGTTGCACATTACAAGTGTACTGTACTACTATTATTTTATTACGACTATATATACCATAGACATGCATCAGAACGCACATCTTGATTTTTATACTGAAATCATCACTGACTTTTGGATCATCCTTTAATCTGTTTTTAGCTTATCTATACATGAGATCTTATTTCGGGGTGCTTTCTAAACAAAGCTATGTAAAGTATAAATAGTATTTTCACAACAATTGGCGGACCGTGGGCACAATTCTTTAAAATGTTGTGGAGCTAAAAGTTTGTTTTTAATAACTTAAAAACAAACCTTTAGCTCCACTTAACAGAGTATTGCATTTTACTGATCAGAATTTTACTTTAATTGAAAGATTCAACAGAGCTCCTTCGGAGAATAAACTGCTTGAACAACGGGGGATACATATGCTGTTAGAATATTCTAACATTTCTTTTGTTAGTTTTGGCAACCAGTTACTCTTTTCCGATGCGAAATTATAAGCACTTACATATATCGGTGGCAAGTTAGAATTTCCGCTCGTACAAACAGTTCCTTCTTAATGCCATAAGTTCAAAATTGAACATTTAAAAAATACTATTCAAATTGATTCTAATAAAGAAATGATAAAAATGATGAAATTTTCTTATAATACAGAAATAAAACTGAAATTCTCGTAACACAGTAAAACTGTTAGATTATTATTTATCGTTAACAGAAGTACTTACGAATAATTTTTTGAATTTAAATAAGGAATTATTTTTTTAACATTGCGTTGTGTATTTATTGTTTTTTTCTTCGCAGATTCAAACCTGAAAATAGATGCAGAAACTGGCTTTGTGTTTTTTGTACTTAAAAATTACTTTTCATTTAAAAACAGAAAAATTACTAATCCATATACATACATATAAATGTGATCGGAAACGGTGTAAAGGAGAGCACTATCCAGCGCCGGTGTTTTCTCCCAACTATTCCACCAATAAGAGGTCAGATGGAACAGACGTAACAGCGCGCTAAGCCTTGGCCAAGCGGGACCTCGCCGTTTGAACGAAAGCGAGATTGGAGACTAAAGACGAACACGTTGATGAAAGACGATTATTAAAGATGTCTAATTGTTATTCTTCTCAATTTTGTTAATTTAACTTTAATTTGTAAACAATTTTTCTATTTGTTACTCTTAATTAATTTCAGTAAGCTTAAATATTGAATTAGTCTGTTTTGATTTCTACTTAATCTCTATACTCGCTCATTACATAAATATTATTTCAAACAATTAAAGATTACCACAGGAATTACCCATGCGGTATCAATGTTTTACAATAATGAATTAAAGTAATAAAATATAAGTGGTACACAATAAAAAAAAAAAAAAAAAAAAAACTACTGACTGAAAAAATAATTATGAAAAAACATCGACTTACGGAGGAACGTTCTATTAGCAGGCCAGCCTACTTTTACCGCTTTGAAAACTCATTTAGTTTATTCCATGAGACATTTTCATGATACGGATCCTTGTTACAGGAGTATATATATCTTTTCCAGACCAAAAGCTCCTATAATTATATATATTCAATTTAACAATTTTTACAGACTTTAAGATTCAGTAGACGCCCATCTTTTTATGACAAGAGATTTTTTTCTGGTGACGTAAAATTCAGGCTCTCTTCTCTGATTTTCTGCAACCGCTTCTGCCATCTCCAATCCCCGTATGTCTTTAATCTTGTCTCTCTCATTGTTGTTTTTCTGTTACTTATGACACTTAGCGAAGCCGAGCAGGGACTGGGCGATGAAGTTAGAAAAAGCGTCTTCCGTTTTTGAGCAGATCACCCCCATACGAGGGTGTAAGTACGACTTTGGTTCATAGATGGTAGCACCATCTGGGTCTTCCAATTTAAAGGTATCCAGCCAGAGAAGGCACATAGCCTGGCTCCAAATATCCTCAGAAGCATTTATTTGGAATGGAAACATGGAGGACATTGAGACCACGCCACATTTTACCTTCAACAGTCGCCATTAGTGAACACGAGGGATCTTGGGCTAAACCGGGATTTGAACTCACTACCTTCCGGTCCTGTTTCTCTCTCGTTTTTCCTGGAATCGGTTGCTGCCAAGTCCTGTGTTAGGGCAGTACTCTTCGCGAAAGGGGGAAATAGGAATAACATAATCTTACGAGAGAATGAAATAAGGGAAAAACATGGGTAATTTAAGCAGTTTATCTAGCCAGTGAATGCAACAACAATGCATTTACAATCCAATTAATAACAGTCACAATCTAGAAGAGATGTCGCGAATCTCTCCTCCGCCAAATCACTTCTCAATCGCGACATTGCAGAGAAAAGGCGACCTTTGTCTATTCTATAACATGTCTACGACTCAAACTTCATACAATTTTATATATGGTACTTAAATTATTTTGACATTGCTTTATAATTTGTTTTACACATTTTTTTATTTTATTATATCCCTATTTTCTACTCTTACAATTATACATAAAATACTAGGCAAAGAGTACGGGCAAAGAGGTAAAATGCTGTCCCTTTATAACAAAAATTAAAAGAGATAAATTAAACCCTTTCATCATCAGCTATGTTGAAGTTTTGATTAGCAAAATAATACTAGTTTATTTATTTATGTTTTTGGCACTAAATTTAAATTAGGATTGCGCATAAAAAAAGGAAAGAGTCATTTCTGGTGCATAATTATAAAATACAGAACAGATATTTAAAAAAAGTAAAACAAATTATAAAACCACTAAATATTAAAACTTTATTACATATTAAAAATACATTTAATCCGAGAGTTGAAATTAAAATTGTTTTTTTCTCACTTTAAATTCGGAAAATTGTTTTATAATTTCTTTAACATTAATTTTTTCAGCCAGGTCATGTTCGACGGCTATTGTTGTAAAGCCGTTTAGTCGTTCGTCGGTAGTTGTGGAGCGTAAAAATATTTTAATTAATTTTAATTTGGAGAAACTCTTTTCTCCACTTCCCACACTTATTGGGAGAGTCAGCAATATTCTTAAAACTATACCAAGATTGGAAGCAAAATTCAGGTTCGATATGAATTTTAAAATCTCAACTGGACTTTCTTTTTTGTTTAGCAAAGCCAAAACAGCTACTATCTCGTCTGCCAAGTCAAGCGCGTTTATATCGGATGAATTCCCATCAGTCAACACTGTTTATAAATCTTTACAATACTTTATATGTCGTTTTGAGGAATATCTTTTAAATCAGAATTATTGTATAAAAATTGGAAATAGTAGCTGTGGATACTGATCAAATCAAACCTGGATTCGAGTGCACTGATGGCTTTATCTAATGTAAATAAATAAAATTCTGCCTTATATTTCAAAGCAGGATCTTCTATTGGATCATCTTTTGCCTCATAGTCGAAATTAACATTCCTTCTTCGAACTCTATGACGTGGCTTGGTGAGCTCAAAATTAGCTGATATGTCAATTTCGTCTGCGAGTTCTCGAGCATCGCAAAGCATTTCATTAAAGGCTCTGTCCGATCTAAGATCCTTGAAAAAATCTTTACAAATTTTCAAGAGCTCCATAGCAGATGGTAAATCATAGTTTTTTGTCTGCAAGAACTTACTTATAGGATTGATACAATTTAAGATTTTGTACCAATTTACAATGCAGCATAAGAATTTAAATTGTTAAACACAACTTAATAGTCCAGAAGCCTCAACTCTTATAGAGTTGTCCACATCCGAGTTATTACAAACAGCAAGTAAAGCATCGTATATCCCTCCTAATTGATACCTTAATGGTTTTAATGCATCTATTCGGCTTTCCTAACGAGTATCACTTAAAGGTTTCAAAGTAAGTCCGGAAACATATTTTAATAATATGGTCCATCGAAAAGTTGATGAGGAAACAAACAGATTTATTTTTTGTACTATAATAAAAAAAATTGGTGGCTTCGAAGGATGCTTTTGCCACGTCATTAACTACCAAGTTTAATGAGTGGCTGTTACATGGAAGGTAAAATGCTCTTGGATTTAACGCATTTATTCTAGATTGCACTCCCGATTTACTGCCTCTCATGTTAGCCCCATTATCGTAAGCCTGGCCCTTCATATCCTGCAAATTCAATCCCAATGTTTCAAGTCTTTTAAGTATTAGAGCTAGAAGTTTATATCCAGTCGATCTTTCAACCGGAAGAAAGCCTAAAAAGCTTTCATTAATTTTAATGGAAACCTCCTTGGGATTGGACTTGTCAATGGATACATACCTTACTAAAACTGTCATTTGCTCGATCTTGCTGATATCAGGAGTGCAATCTAGAATTATTGATTAATATTTAGCTTTTTTAACATCAGTAATAATATGAGATGTTATATTTTCAGCTAAAAGAATATTCAATTTATTTAAATTTAGCTTCTTCTTTTTTAAGCACTCTGCGGATATGCTCTTCCATTACTGGATCAAACTGAGCAAGTAATTGAATAATTTGTAAAAAATTACCGTTACCGAAATCGTAAAGTTTGTCACTTGGACAAACTTTACGATTTCGGCTAAACGGAGGGCTAAACAATTTTGAACAAGCGTTTTTATTGTTGAAACAATTCGTAGAAGCACCTCGCCCCAATAATTTATTTCTGTGGTAATAAGTCTTTGTGAATGACTGTCAATCGTTTTAGAGTACTGTATTCTTTGACTTAATTCAATCCAAGACTTTTGATTTTCGATATGTTTTTTAGAGGTTTCATGTTGATTTAAAGTCTTAGCGAGGTGCTTCCAATCTTTAAAATCTCCAATAGAAAGGGAACTTAAAGTAGAACCAAAAAGAAACAAAGTTTTGCTGTATGTTTAAAAAACACCCTGTATATATACAGGGTGTTAGGGGTTTGATTCCAAATATCTTAATGCATAAAAATGTGATTCATTTTAAACAAAAAAGTTTAGTATATCATGGGTCAAAACTCAATTATTTTAGAAAGAGAAAATGTTTAAAAGTTAGAGAAATTTAATTTTAGGGCCAATTTGCCGCCCTCTAAGGTTGCCGCCCCCTAAGGTTGCCGCCCCGGGCAGGGGCCCAGCTTGCCCACCCCTAGCGCCGGCCCTGATACTAGCATTGTAAGTAGAAGGTTTCCAATTAGAAATAACACATAAGTTATACATTTACTTATAGACAGTGCAATCTTCGCTATATTAAAATACAAAAAATTTCTGACTCATATATAGAATTCGTAAATCTAATCTGTATTTTCATAAGTAATTTATGATTTAAGAACATATATAAATATAAAATTACACAATTATTTATAGAAGTAAGTACATTTAATCACACAGTATTTATAAGTGTTCATATTAGTCAGTTAATCAGTTCATTATGTTTTCAATTCGCATTAGTGTTACAGCTCTTTCGAATGAAACGATTAAAGTAATTATGCTTGATTTATCGAGATATTCCAGGATCACATTTTGGGGAAAAGAAACTACTTTATTTGACTTTGAGCTATTGCTCTGAGAATTAATTACAGGGATAAAATGAAAGCTTTTTTTACCATTCCTTGGTATGCTATTTTTAACCACTAGGGAAATAATTTTATTTTCTTTATTCGAGTCAGTGGTTTGCTGAGGTGTAAAATTAACTTCAAGTAAATTCGGGAATATAATTATATTGCTAATTTTTTGAAAGTCAATCTACTTGGTCTATTTGGGTTTCTTTATTTTATTTTTATTTGTTTTTATTTATTTATTTATTTATTTTTGCCGAATGCCAACTTGATTGTCAGGATGGGGTTTTTCAACTGAACCGTAATTTTGGTGTAGAGTCCGAATTCCTCAGTCACACTTGCCCTAGGTACCCGGTTATAGGGTAGGCAGCCATTCATACAAAGACAGGAGAAAGAAAAAGTACATTTATAATCCAACCGGGACTCAAACACAGGACCTCCGCAGTCAGGCACGCTGATCTCTAAACAGAGTGGGAAACTATTTGGATTTTAGAGGGTTCTTTTATGTATGTTATTTCGTAATTCACAGGTGTTTAATATTCAAGATTCTAAATGGACACACATTCGGTCTCATTAGTTTCCTTGAAATCCCTGGTTTTGTTTCAGGAAGGTACATTAACATAATATATCCCCTATTCCTACTTATCAACTTCAGTTTTGCGGAGATAGAATTTCTGTTTCTCTGCTGCAGCTATTTCATTATTTTAAAAACGAATTTCGCAAACGCAGAGCCAGATCTCCAGCGTACTGTTGGGCATACACATAGTTATAAGTTACAGACCTTACAGAATACGGTAATTGGGTATCCCTACCATACAGGAGATATGATGGTATTTCATGTGTTGTCGCGCTAACAAGGCGAAAGGTACAGACCAGTCCTAGTTTGTTTGAGTAGAATTAACTAAGTGACTTAGTGAATTAATTAATGTCGAGTTAAGTTTTTCTACCACTCCATCTCTCTGCGGGTAATATGAAGCAGTAGTGTGTTTTTTAATGCCCAATTTTGAATATACTTCAGAAATGGACTTTAAAATAAAGTTAGAGCCTCTGTCGTAAATTAGACGTGAAGGTATTCCGTGTTGACTAAGAAAATATTCTAGCAATGATTCTATCGGTATCATTTTCGGTCAGCGTGTAAAATAAGCTGAAATCACCAAGATATACCTGAATAAATTAGTTGGTTGGGTTTTATTTCGCAAGGTCCAAAAAAAGACAAGTTGCACCAAAAATTAAATTTTAATTATATTCTTATGTAAAAACCAAGATCAACGTTTAAAATGTTAAAACACAAAAATATATGTATAAAATTTAATTAAAATGACTGTAAATCAGAAGATACGAATAAAAATGTAAACTCACCAAATGCAAATAATAAAATTTAAATAAAATGAATAAAACCAATTGAATTCAAGAAGGCAAAGATTTCTGTGGGGTGGCTCCCTCACTAATTCATGCATAGTTAAAATGTCTATGTAAAAGAATGTAAAACGGTAAACGTTAAAATGAGGGCATGAAATTAAAACAGTAAATGGTTCATCACACGTTTCACACCATGGATTCAGTTAACTTAGAAATAAATGTATATGTGTGAAACGTGTGTGTCTGATATGAAGACGAGTTAAACGAACATCGGCACTTCCTAACGGTAAAACTAATGATGAGATGACGTATGGAAATATGGCACGCAGTTTGTTACAGACCTACATTTTCCAGAACTCCTGCCAGAGAGAATAAACTCATTTTTTGACAATCTTTTTCACGTCAATAAGAGGGATTGATGGATGAAGTACAGACGATGCGGATTTCGCAACTGCATCAGTCTTATCATTACCCTCAAGAACTACGTGATTTGGGATCCAACAGAATTTAACATCATGTCCCTTGCCAGAAAGGGAATCAACAGTTTGGAAAATTTTGGACACAACAGGATGATTATTAATATTCGATTTTTTCAACCTTCTATAACACTCAAGCTGTAAGTATACACGCAAATTTTACAGTAATTTTCTGTATTCACGAGCTGAAGCGCTTGGTATATTTCCATAGCTTCAGCAGTAAATATGGAACAGGATGTAAGGAGATTGTAACTGTAACTCGTATTATTGAAGAAAATGCCACATGTCCTGCAATTTTAGATCTATTCGTGAATACAGGCGTATAAGAAGAATACTGACAGCGATGTGATCAGAAAAACTGTTGAAAAATCGTAGGAGTTGTGTCCGATTTCTGAAACTGAGCAAAGTTATTAATTATAGATATCTGTGTATAATACCAAGGTGGATGTAAAAGTAAATGAGACGGACTTCACATAGGTCTGTCAAGAAAAGATGAGTTTTAGTACGAGTGAGAAAAGGCTGGATGCTATAAGAGCAAGCATCATACAATTTCTTCAATGCAGGAGTAAAAGCCAATGAACGTAAAGGGTGTTGTCTGTCAGATATAACCTTAGCTTAGTAATAAAAGACAGCTGCATTCGTCTCAGGTCTAAAGGCAATTGTTGACAAATAGCATAAAGACTCTGGACGGGTGATGTGCAGAATGCGCCTGAACATGTTCTCTCAAAGCAGAGTGATGAACAGTATCTAGTCTGCGTAAAACTGAAGACTTAGCAGATCCATAAACAAGACATCCGTAGTCAATACGAGATAAAAATAACTGACTGGTATGAATAAGTTAGGGTAAGTGGACCAAGAGCATTGGAGTATGCATTCCATTGGTAGCTGAGTGAGTGGTTCAGTCTGTTCCAGTCACTCAGCGACCAATGACATTAGTTTTCGGGCTGATGACCTTTTTTTTCAACGCAAGAAAGACATGGTTTAATATAGTTTGAAACATGTTTATACATATTACCCCAATAAAAATTTTCTCTAATTCTATTAAGAATCTTTTGAAAAATCACTATTAGGGCATTATTTCTGATACTAAAGTTAGAGGTACCATTAATTTATTTCTGGTGTCATTACAATGTATGGAAGCATTTTTCGGTATATAGTTAAGAAGAAAATTTTTTACGATAAACAACATATGATTAGGTGAAGGTGTCTCTTTATTTTTTAAAAGATTAATGATTTGTTGATGTATTGGATCATTTTCCTGATGAATTTTGATTCAACGTCTCATTGTTGCTAGTACTGAGTTTACTCCCCTAAACCAGCAGTTATATTTTATTTTCCAGGTTTATGTTTTATAGTATAATCATATTGTTGTAGAATCATCACCCATCGAGAAACTTTAAAAGTTGGCACTTTGAGTCCAAAAGAAAAACTTACTTAATCGCAATATATGATCTTTCCTTATAAATATTGTTTGAAATGTGTAACGCCGAATACCGCGCCACAACCATCTATTTTTCTACTGATCTATTTTAGCACCTATTTTTCGAATTTCAGCATATTTTAGTTTTTTATCCCCATATGCAACAGGATGAGGAAAATCATTTCGTCATTTTGGCATAGAACAGCTCCTTAAACATACTTTGATGTATCAATACTTAATATAAATTCCTTTGAAAAATGCGGTAGCTTCAAACAAGGTTCAGAAATTAAGCAGTTTTTCAGAGTGTCAAAAGCAAGTTGAGCTGAATCATCTCAACTGAATCTAGCATCATTTTTGGTCAAATTTTTTAGAGATAATGCTATTCCAGCATAATTTTTTTACAAACCTTCTGTAAAATCCTGTCAGTCCATGGTCAATCCTGTCAGTCCAACGTGTTTAAGAGTGGCTGGAACTTTGAAAACTAACACAACTTGTTTATTATTATTATATTTATTTTTTTATCGGAATAATATGGCCTTTTTGAAACAGTAAAAAATAGATAGTTTATGGTTTCTTCTAAAAAACGTAATTTAGAAGGTTTTAATTTTTGTTTTTCTTATCTCTTAAAGATTAAATGCAAATTATCTAAATGTTGTTAGAAGAAGCGATTATTATATCATTTAAGTACACTGCTATTTGAAATGGATTTAATCCAAGTAGTACTATTTCCATTAATTTTTGGAAACTATTAGGCGAATTGTGCATGCTAAAAGGTACTCTGTTCCATTCATATAACCCATGCTCAGTAGTAAAAGCGGCTTTATATTTGCCCTAAGGATTCAATTTTCATTTGGAAAAACCCGCTAGATAAATCCATGCAAGAAAATAGAGTAGCTTTTACTAAATTGTCCACAAAGGGAATAGGAAAAGAATCTTGTATATTTAGCTTCCTGAAGTAAGTGCAAAGTCTGAAATCTTTCTTTTTGACAAGAAGCACTAGTGGATCATAAGGGGAATTGCTTTTTTCAATAATCCCTATGCTTAGTAATTCATTGACTTGTCTATTTAATTCCTCTTTTATTTTCTACCCGCATAAGCGTCCCGGCGGTGCCCTTGACTTTCAGGGCACACCAAGCCGTAATCAGCAGATTTGTTAGTGGGCACACTAAGGTCCTCACTTTTAGCGGGTGTTCCAAACTTTTCCCAACCTGCAAAAAATGTAACTCCAACGAGGCTAGTCCTCAACATATTCTTGTTTGCCTCGATTTTTCCATGGAGGAGTTTCTTGAGAGACCTCTCCTCTTCCTCGATTTTTTGAGGGTATATGAACTTATGGATCTGGTGTAGCTCCGCTACCCCAGATGGGATTGGAAACAACAACATTCCTCTTTTAAGTGATGAGGAGGTCTATAAAATTTTTGCCTAACGGGAATATCATCTGTCAAATTAACTTGATGCTGTATTGTGCAAAAGGTGATCAAATGAAAAGATACAAAACGACGTAACAATTAAATATTTGCATATTCCGCCTTGGGAGAAAGTAGCGAGACATCTCAGGATGTGATTGGAGTCTCTGACTAGGGTTGCAGCATACAGGGGCACCCACATGCGCAGGAGAGAGCAGAGGCTCTTATCAAAAGTAGCACCCAAATATGAGAACAGAAAAACCATGAACTCCGATGTGTACTGTGAGACGCCGTCAATCAAGAACCGGGGCTGCTCTATGATAACTCACGTCACACACATCCTAAGTTCAAATGCGAGATCATCCACCCTACAGGCCGTCGTCCTGCCATGTGTTTAGTCCACTGAAAGCGCTTCAACTGGGATGACGTACTCAAGGACACATGAATTCTGGGAATCTGTAGCAGTGGGATCGTTGTGTATATTTTGAATAAAGTCTACATTTGTACCCACCATTTGATCACCCTTTAAATCTTGAATAGAATGAGATGCTTCAACTGTGGTAGTAATTTACTTTTCTTATCCTAATCTCCTCCCCAAGCTTCATTTCTTCGGACATTGCATTATGAATTTTTGTTATTTGTGTGTTCATTAGAAACCAGTTTAAAACCTTTATTTATGTGTATAATATTTTTTGAATGCCTTCCTTTGACACAGGGTTTACAGAGCACGCAATCCATCAACCACATCATCATTACGGGGCTCCATTAAAACTGAATAGGAATTTAAATTTAGCTTTTCTTTTGTTATAATTTCTGTAATTTTTTCAGTCCCTGCTAAAACATTTATTCTGAAAATGGAGAATCCAAAAATACAGCTATTTTTTTTCCACGTTTACAATATTAATTTTTAATTCGCCACTGCCGGAATTCTGGTAATTTCCATTTAACAGTTTTATTGTGTAATATTTTTTGGCTATAACCATTTTATGTTCTTCAAAAATTCACTGCTTAATTTCAATTTAGATATTTTGAAATGTTATCTTTAGTAATATAGATATCACTTTGAAATTCACTAGTACTTAATTTGATTTTTAAAGTTAATTTTTCTACAATTTCTAGTATGTGTTCTGAAACACCTTCAATTCAATTTGAAGTTTACATTGTGAAATCTTTACCCTACTTTGGTTAACTATCATTTCAAAGAAGTAACTGTCTATTAGATTATAAGATACACCTGAATCTAAAAGAGTATTTACTTTAATATTATTTATTGTGATTTGAATAACTGGCTATTTATCATTTATTGTAGACGTAAAAAATGAAGGTACCTGCGTGGGTTTATGATCACCCCCCACTGCTAGTTTAACCTTTTATGTCCTCAACCTTTTTGAAAATTGTTTTGATGATTGCGCTTCATATGGCAGGAAGAATAAATTCTGCATTAAGCTTCTTCATGCTCTATTGCAAAACAAATCAAGTGTTCTTTTATTTCTATTTTGTGTTGATATTTGATTTACTTTTAATTCATCTATTTGAGCTTGTAAGTCATTCATTTGTTTTATAAACATACCTGCATTTTTAAATTTTTTTCGGTTCTGGGTTTAATTAATTATTTTAATTACTTACATATATTTCATTTATTTGAGTCACAGCATGGACTCTTTCCTATTGTGTAGTTGGTGATCTATTTAAAGGAATGCATTTTTCTAAGAGAATAACTCGTTTCTAAAATTCCTTATAGTCCTTGAGGGATAAATTCCTCTGAAAAGTTCAGGCTTTATGGTCATTTTTTGCTGTGGATAATAATAAGTCCAATCTATAATGCTCGAATTGAGGACTATTTTCACTAGGAATGCATTTGTACGACACAAAAACCCTATATCTATTCGAGCTGCCCACCCTGTTTAGTGGTCAGCATGCCTGATTGCGGATGGGGAGGTCCTAGTTCGGGAATGGATGTACTTTCTCTCTCTACTGTCTGTGTTCTTTTCTTGTATGAATGGGTCTTCTATAAACGGATACCTATGACATATATGTACAGAGGTCTCGATAGCAAATAGCGGTTCACTTGAAAAAGGTGCGGCAGTGCTCTCCATATTGCCAGCCTATCAGGTACAAGACAACAAGCCTCTATTCGAGAAAAATATTTTCATGCTGATTCTGATGCTAACTGATAATTCTTAGTTAAGCGAGAAATATCATATAGTGATTGAAAATAAACCTATCACCTAACGATCATACGAGCCTTTCTTTTTAAGGTCACCCTGACTTGACAAAAAATCAGCTTTTCAGGAAATTCTTGATTTTAAAGCTAATAATTTATCTACTGGGTGCCATGAACAATGATTACCAATTTCATCTATTTTATGCAAAATTTGTGGTACTGAAATATCTTTACAACAGAAATATTATTAGGAAATTCACCAATATTCGGAATCTCTAATGGAGTGGTTTGCTATTCATAATAAAAATATTTTGAACTTGGATGGCGTCTCGAGATAGAGCCTCAAAAGTCGGATCCAAATGACGCTGCCACTGGGTTATAAATTGTAGCTAAGATTCAGTAACTAGGTGTAGGAAATGAAGCGATAAGTCTGGTTATCTGATTTATTTAATGATATTTCAATGTAATTTAATGGGTTTACATATTCTGCCTTCGTTTCAAAATATATGTAGCGACTTATAACAATTGTAATATTAGTCAATTAATTCACCGTGATTATTAAAATAAATACTGCGCAATATTAGAACAGTGGATAATTTTTTATTTATGAACGTACCAACAAAATATATAAATAGTAATTAATTTTAAATTACTGATTAATGCATAACTTACTATTGTTTATAAATACGCAATTTACTATTGTTTATACGTAATGTAAATTAAAACAGACAGCATACACCTTTCTTCACTGCTCTTGGCTAAGGTTTTACTAGCGAATTGCGGTCCTCAGCAAACGAGAGCAATATTATATTCTAACATCATAAATAATTATTTGAATGATATTATCAAGTGTATGAAAGTAAGCAGAATGAGATGGGCAGGGCATTAAAAGTTTTTTATGTAACCCCCTCTAATAAAAAAAGAAAAGGAAGGCCCAGAAAGACTGTGTGGCCATCCTAAAAGTAAAGAATTGCTGGGAGAGTGGGAAAAGCTTCTGAGGCAAATGAAACAAACAAACTGCATTAGGTTGAGACTTAAGAAGTAATACAAAATCACACTGAATGCCGCAATCCCATCAGGAGCCGACACCATAGATGGACAACAAAACAAGTGATTGCATTTCTATTTCAAAAATTCATGCCGTCAATTGCTGAAGAGTGCAATTCAGTTAAGAAACCAAAATCTTAAAAGTGGTAGATAAAAAGAAAAGGTATCAGATTACAAAGTTCTTTAAAATTCCTAAAACACATTTGGCAAAATCCAATTTTGAAAAAGAATAAACTATCTAAAAATCCATCTCGTCATTTCAGAAGCTTGGTTATATAAATAGTTAAAAATATTCCATTGGGTGGAAATTTTTTAGTTCAAGGCTTTGCTTAACAAAGGGTCATACGGATGAATGCAGAAAAGGGAGTATTTTTTCCTTTTGCCGGAACAAATAAACAATGAAACTAGAAAGAAAAATTATGCAATGAAAAATTTTATTTCAGTTTATGCTTTTAAAGTTGATAAGATGAAATCTGACAGATGTTTTGTTTTCAAACTCAGCTGCCAAAGACTTCCATGACCTAAACATTTCCACTTTAGTAACTGGCAAATAGAAAGTCCCGACATATTTAAAAGTATCAAAACTTTAATTATAAAAACGATATCATATATATATATATATAATGAAATACTGATGAAATAATCGAAGGTGAGAATTTCGATAAAATGCTTTCAGAAGTTTTAACGAATATTTTACAGTTGATTATTTGACATAGAAAATCTGACCGAAAATATAGTCATTTCCCATTTTTGTTCACAAGAAAAAATTGCATCAACATTGAATATAAAAGACGAAGACATATAACGAAACTGTTTCAAGTGCAACTAAAAACTTTTAAGTTTAAGAAAAAATAAACGTATCTATTTTATTTTTAAATGAAATGGAAAAAATATCAATTATTCAGAAAAAACAAGCAAACATTGCGGATATTTTACTAGGAAAATAAATGTTTTGCATAACTATTTTTTCATATACTTTATTTAAAAAAATGCCTTAGGAATAACTTAATAGGCAGAATTTTATTTATGACACAAATATTTAATTAAAATTTAAATAAATAGCCTTTTTTTCAGAACATGTCAGTATGTATGTGTACATTTTTTTAATTATGTCCTATATAACAACCATTCGTTCTAAAGACATTCTGTTATGCAGAAGGTTATTACATCGAGCTTCGATTGTATTGTAAAATTGTATTCTTGAAAGGAAGAGAGTATAACACAATATCGAAACTTGTATAGCACAAAGAAATATTTAAAATTATAGGAAATTATTTTTTTCTGTTGGAAAACAAGTATTTATATTTCATATTTTAATTTATACAAGCAATTTAATTTCAGCTTTTTATCAATATCAGAAAAAAATTTGTTTTCAACCTCAGAAAAAAATCAATGTGAATTAAATTTTTAATGACAACATTCAAATCAATACGTTTATTACGTACTGTGTGTGTATGAACATTATTTTTCATTTTTTATTTACTTTAACATAACTTCTAGTTTTCACCAAAACTTGGTAGAGACTTAAAAACATCTGGAATAACTAGGGATATAATAAATCCATCAACCAAAATAAATATACAAAATACTTCAACAACAAAACCTATATAATGACGAATTTTCTATGGGCGAAAATTATATATATATATATATATCCTGCCCCATCGGAGCAATCTTAGACAAGGAGGACATCACTGTCATAAGCGGGCAACAGACTTTAATCAACACTCTGAAACGCAGATAATCGGATAGTCGAATTTCAGCGCTATTTGATTTCACGCTGCTACGTCAATGAGTCCTTTGTGGTTCCTGCGGTGGCGAAAAAACATTGTCGTTTCCAGCTGATTATCTTTTCTCTTTCCCGAGAGATCTTTAAGATGACGATCCTTACGAATCGATGCAATTAAAAGAAGGTTTGGAAAAGATGTTCTCTTTTTGGAAGTTTATCCAATTGAAATGTAAAGCAGAGAACAAAAATCTAGTGGGAATACAGCCGATTAAATATCTTCGCATTTTGACTGCCAGCAAAAAATTTCTCTTACATCATTTCAAGACAGTGGAAAAGAAGTAAAATTATTATTAGACTAAACTTTCACAAAGTGTTGTGGACTGCTTGTTGCAAGACCTTAATTGTTATCTGGCATCGCAAGCATTGTCACGTGTCGTAGGGGAGGAAAAATCTCAAACTGACAGGCAGAAACCCATCCTCTATCTCCCATTTTTCATTAGATGCTTGGATCGAACCTGCGACCTGAAGAGAGTTGCTCTATCACTTGGCCACTCTTAAGCAATATAGATTTAATTATAAAAATTTTTTTTCTTAAATTATAAAGTCACTGACTAATTATACATCCAATGCCTGTTAAACGAGATATTTTCGTTTCCACCATAGACATTCCCTTTCCTCTGTCAAGATCAGAGCCAACAGGGTGCATAATAACCAACTAGGCCATTGCGAAGTCTTACAGAAACCTTAAGCATTACCTATACATTGTCATTATTTATAAAATGTCTGAAGAAGAATATATCACATTTAAAGTCTTCAAAACGAAAGGTTGCGGATTCAATCCCATCAGCTATTTAACAAAGGGAGATGGGTGTTGCGTTTCTGTTTTATGCATGCACGTTCACTGGAGTAGTGTACTTGTGAGTTTTCCAGGTTTTCTCTCTTACGACATGTTAATATGGCCCACATTCTGAAAAAAATCCTTCCAAAAAGCAAAGCACGCGGTGTCAATCAAAATGCCTGACAACAGTATTAGGTAATTAGGCTACCGATGTGCGGGCACGCAAATCCGTAAGTTTGATTTGATTATTGAATGGATTAATTCGTTTAACCAATCAATACAATTTTATTAACTGCTAGGAGTTGCTGGAGCTTGATTATTAGGGAAACCATGTTTGCTTAATCATAAATAGACTACTAGCATGAGGGTATTATATAAAAATAGCTTTGTTACTTTAAGTTGAGAGATTAATAATAAGAGATTGTATTCATAAAAGGCACATAATAATGTCATTCCGCGGTGGCCTGGTTGGTTAGGACATCGTTCTCTTTACCAAACGGTGGTAAGTTTGAATCCCGGCTTAGCCGAAGATCCGTCGTGTTCATTAATGGCGACTGGGGCACGTTAAAACCGTCGGGTCGCAATGTCCTCCATGTTCCCATTACAAATTAATACCTCTAGGGGTGGTTGGAGCCAGGTATTGGGTCTTCGCTGGTTTCAATCTCTAAATTGGAAGATTCAGATGGTGCTGCCATCTGTGAGTCAAATGTCGTACTTCCACCTTCATATGAGGGTGCTCTAGTGAAAAACGGAAGACTCTCTCTCTGACTTCATTCGCCTAGTCTCTGTGACGGGCGGGAGGGCTTGGCGTTGCCAAGTGTCATTAACAACAACAACAGATAATAATGTACCGTAGACATTTGA
The DNA here is from genome assembly GCA_026290005.1 of Latrodectus geometricus. Lineage (NCBI taxonomy): Eukaryota > Metazoa > Arthropoda > Arachnida > Araneae > Theridiidae > Latrodectus > Latrodectus geometricus. Next base: position 620,504 of record JAPDSC010108036.1, read on the forward strand.
GAATGATAAAAAAAGAAGCATAACTGCAGTGGAGAAAGGAATTCTTAAACGTGCTTTACATTTAATTTTTGAAACATTCAGACAGAATAAAATTTACATGATTTATTTAAAGGTAAAGTGTTAACTGAAAATGAAGGGGGTCAGATAGAGTAGATCAACTTTTACTTGCTCATTCAATATGCATAACATACATTTTATATAAAGAAATAAACAAACTCAGCTACACACATTTCAGATTATCAATAAAATAGCAATTTTTAAATGCATTTTTTGGATACAATCTCCCAAGAATAGAATATTTGTATAATAAACGAAACAAATGATTCCTGGTTGTTTAAAGTTTTGAATTATAGTATTGTAAACTTTGGTTGTAAAATGACTGATAGTGAAGAGTTTAAAGCGACTTCCAACATTTAGAAATAGGTTTGATTCGATTTTGTACAAATTTCGATGAAACCCTTTATTCTATAAGTCCGCAGGACATTTCCCCTAGGTTTGAACTGATAGCACGGAATGGAAAAAAGAGTTTGTCTTTCACTAACTTAAAACAACAGCTGTTTATTTATTTATTGTGATCATAGTGATTGTTATTTATTTGAACTATGATGAATACAGATTGGAGCTCTTTGTACAGTTGTCGCGATGTAATTGGTTTGACCAGTTAAAGTCATGCCGGAACTCTTCTCACTTCAAGAATGAAGGTGTGTGGTTATTGCAACCGTTTAAAATCTAAGCTCAATGCATAACCACCGAAGGTAACGACATGAATTTCTCCTTCTTTCTACACTCACAAAGCGTCATTAATTAAAAAAAAGAATAGAAAAATAACAAATATTATTTTTCTTTAATTCTTGAAAAAAAAATTATTGTTGTACATATCACTGCAAAAGCGTTTTTCCTAATACCCCACCCATCACAAAGCCATTGAGACATGGAAAATAGTCCAAAATAACTTAAGAGTGAATTATCAAGAGTTCAACATCCCATTCGATTAGTTTTCAGTGGATTTTTATGTATTATTTTCAGGAGCAAACCAGCATTGCCAGAAAAGTATATAAAGAATAAATATTGGTTTAAATAAAACATTAATTTCTTAGATGGCTATTTTTTCATAGAGTTAGTTTCACGTTTTCTCACTGTTAGCCGGAAAGTAAAGTAAGCTGTTCCCTAAATATCATTCTCAGATGCCTTTTCAGGAACAGACAAAGCATTATTGTAACTGTTATAAAGTATTTGGTGCCTTACCTCACAAGAGAGGGCAGTCAAGCGGGGTATGAGGGCATCCTCGTACACCTGTTGTCTGGTGAAGTTAAGATGGGACAGGCCGGCACCCTTCCGGATCACCTCCCACTTCTCCTCCCCGTACACGTGGATCACGTATTGACTGAGGTTCTCTAGGATCAGGCCGTACATCACCCTTCGTAAACAGGTGGGGTCTCACTGCCAATATTGACCAGCGCTCGCTTCTTCGGCCGCCTCACACAGAAAAAAGATGATGATCACTGTAGCCAGTGGCACGCAGCTCATTGGGTGTGACGTCACACACCCTCCACCAATGAATGTCCGCTGGCAGAGAAAAAACAGATAATTAAGCGCACGCGTTTTTTTAACTTTCAAGCAGGATATTGTGCGTTGTATTTTTTTATTCCTGCCGAACTAAATAAATGAAAGCATTTCATTCTCCGTTGATGAGGCGGTTCTTTTGCGATCCACACACTCGCAGTTACTCATTTTTACAAAGTTTCCAAATCGTGGCCATTTTATTGAAGCATTTAATATATTTCTATAGCACACATTGTAGGCCTCTGCCATGTCACTGTGTGTGAATTTAGTTTTAATTAAAATAAGTGCTTATTTATATTAAAATATTTTTATAATGAATTAATTTAAAAGCACTGTTCTCAATATGGCATATAATTTTCTTTTTCCATCATAGCATTCAAAGACGATCCTATTTTCTACAACGCAGAATAATAAATGTGCTAGAAGGATTATTTTTTTTTCAATTTAAAAGAAGTTTTTATATTAATTGAAATAATTAATTAAAAAAATACTTAAAATATATATTCTGAATATTCTTAAGCATATAAAACGAAAGAAAAATATTTCGAATATTTTTAACTCCCGAAAAAAGAATTTTTCAAAATAAGGTGTCAATATAAAGCCAATAGAATTAATTACAAATCAAATAAAAATTATTTCCGCGAATAAAAACATTTAATTAAATAAATTGATTTTAAATAGTTTTAAGTGTAATAAGAAATTTAATTTCTAGTTTTCAAAGCTCTACGAGCGTGATAGTAAATACTTATACTGGCCAAATACACTAGAATAATTTTAATATCGAGATTATCAAAAGTTTTTTTTTATTGTGTCCGACGAAGCTATAGTTTCGAAAAATATACTAACCATGTGACAGTAAAGTCAAATAAAATAAAAACTAAAGGTTCATGTATTTTGCTTAGAATTTGAAGGAATTAGTTCCTGATAAATTCTTTCGTTTTTTTGGTGGTCAATGTGCTGCAGGAAACAAATATTTTGGACTGAGGAGAAGTTTATGAGGAATGCGTTTTAGCAGGCATTTTCTCACGCGACACTAGACTAAAAGGCCGAAATGAACGCACTTTTTTTCATTCTGAGGCGATAAATAATTTCATGGAAAAGTTTTCTTGAGTCTTATAATGTCAATTAACCTTTACACTACGCTTTTTGATAATATAAATGATTTTTCTTAATGCTGTCAGTGTATTTAAATTGTTTATGGAATGGAAATTATGATGTGAAAGTTTATATTTTTTGAGTAATTTGGTCAGTTTTGAAATCATTAATTTCCTGATCTCAATCGGAAAGGAAGCCAAGAATTAAAATCTATTTTTCAATTGTATTCTTAAAATTTTCCCTAAATATTTTAATTTTAAAATATTTTTTGCAACTGATTTTTTATTATTATTGTTGTGAAAATGAGATTAAATTTTCGTGGCTTCACGAATGTCATTAGTAACAACAAAACAGATACACAACTAATAATACTTTTAAATGATCTTAAAATAATTAATAATGTAGAATTTCAATAAAACATTATTATAAAATTTTAAGGACTATCTAAATTTTTAGTGCAAGCTTCTTTAGAAAGATTTATCAAAATCAATTTTGTATTAACTACTTTAATTTTTTAACTATAATTAAAATGCTTGTTTGAACTTGTTATGCGAAACTTCTTCTGAATTTTGTTAAACATAGGTTTTTTGATGTCATAATAATGAGATCAATGATCAAATATAAATGTTATGTCAAGTATTTTCTGTAAATGTTTTGTTGTTTCATATGACATTGAAAAAAGCAAGCCCGCCCGCTAGGCGAATGAAGTCAGAAAGAGCGTCTTCCATTTTTGAAAAGAGCAACCCCGGGTGGAAATATGACTTTGGCTCATACATGGCAGCACCATTTGAGTCTTCCAATTTTAGAGCCAGAGAAAACCCAAGACCTAACATCCCCAGAGAAGGTGTAAATTTGGAGTGTGGGAACATGGAGAACATTGTGACATATTTTAGGTGCCATTAGTGATCATGACGGATCTGTGCCGGGATTCGAACTCACCACCTTCTTATAACAAGAACGACTCCCTAACCAATCAGGCTTCCGCGGCCCTTTCAAATATTTTACCCTCCTTTTTTATACAAATTAATCACTTATGATAATTTGTTTCCTTACACTAAAGAATTTTTTTCCCTTTTAATTTCTGCTCTGTATGAAGCTCCCTTATGTCGTTCAAACTGCAGATCAGTCTTCAAGTTTCCTTCGGTCAAGACAAGAGGGATTAAAAGAGTACGGATTTTGAACCAATCTCTTCTGGTGTATTATGCATCAAACATTTTAAATAATGTTTTATAACTCGTGAAAACAGAGCTGTCCGTGATGATGGCACAACTTATACAGGGCAACAAAAAAAAAAAAAAAAAAAAAAAAAAAAAAAAAAAAAAAAAAAAAAACAAATTTGACGTTGCATTACTTAAGAAATTCTTCATAATTCAGAAATTCATCGAAAATTCTGCATATTGAAATGTAATCACCAGCTTCTAGACGACTAGAAAAAGGAAAATATGATGAATTAAGCGTTGTCCCAGTGTGTAAAGATAATGAAGTTCCAATATTTTAGAACTTTTTTTTCAATTAATTGTGACGCCAATATCAAGGGAAAATGGGGGGTTGTCAAAAAAAAAAGTAATTTTGTTGGATTTTATTTAATTGAAGACAGGGATAGTCCAAAAATTATTGTGGCATTTAAAATAGTGATATTTCAGTTAAAATATCGTATAAAAATACAGTTATTAACCATGCAAATATGGCTTTTTGGTTCCGTTTTTTTGGCTTAAATGTGATAGGAGGACAAAATTCGATTCTGTTGTTAGTCACTTGTCTTTATATGAAGAACATTCAACTTTAAAAGTAAAATTAACTTGTGCTTTTTATTTTTAAGAAATTTCCTTAAATTGTGCATAGTATTTTCACGCAACATTTTTACTTTAAAAACTTTTAATTATGTAATGAAAAAATTAAATGTTTGTATATTTAATTTTTTCCTGAAATTTTGTATTAAAAATATTTAAAATGAAGCTTGAATTCATAATGGAACAAATTTCTTTATAACATTGAAATGGATAAGATATTTCAGATTTCTTTTTTGTAGTCTGCTAAAATGCATTATACTTATCCAGCAGCATATTGCTTGATTAGGAATTCGTAAATCATAATCACAGCCTTATCCATATTATCTTAAAAATTGTTAGGAATCTCAGTTTTCAATTATGTGAATAACAGCAATATTGAGTACCTCTTGAAGAAGTCAAGCTTGGTAGAAGACCATGAAAAAACAGTAAGTTTATTATTAGGTGAAATATATGTTAAGCCAATAATGTCATAAATCTGGAAAACATATCGGTGCTTGAAATAACTATAGTTCTGAACTATTTCAGTTTTTATGTTGTCTACAATTGGGTCCAAAAAAAAAACAAAAACAAGGATGTTGTATTTCCCCCCCCCCTTTTTTCTAGTTCGGAATCTTGCTGCTGATGATTTGTTGAAATATACTTACTAAGTGATGGAATATGTTCACAAATCTTATTTCACGGGATTAGCAGAAATTTGTGGTAAATCAAAATATGTTTACATAAATATTTGGTGGTTTAAAATCCTTTATTCTACATCCATTTTGTCCAGAAAAAACTTTTCATGTTTGATAGAGTGTACATCGAATTAAAGCAGCTAGAAATAACTGACTTAAACAAACTTTCACAAATCAAGTTGTATTTTTCCCAAGTCCTACAGAGGAAAAAGGTAGAAATTTGGCAGACATGAAAGAACTATATGAGTTAGGAAAAAATTCTTTTGCTAAAAAGCTCCAAAATTATTGATATATTTTGCCTTTCTCTGGTTGGTTGGTTTCGTGTCATGAACAGAGAAGTAAAAATTCAAACAGCACCGAAGGTCTGATGTACAACATCAGAGATGTGAAGACAATTTTCTTTGTATAAATCATCTCATGGGTTGTCACTTAGTTGCCGCCAGGATAGCGGGAATGTTAAACAGGTGTTCGGGGTGATCTCTGGGCAATTTTTGCAACATCCTTGTCCTGTCTTTCTGAATCTTCCTCAAGTGTCCTGTCCTCGTCAGTGTACTGGTGAGGGTTCTATTGGTACTGATTTCTGGAATTTGGTGCTTGATTTCGATTTTTCATCAATTAGTTTATACTCGAATTTTCCGCATAATTAATATATAAGCAAAGTTTATTGAAATTTCCGGAAAATTAAAACAACTGCTAAAAACTGTGTGAGTATTCAATTTATATTAAAGTTATTTTGAGTATTTAGTACAATGCTAACCTCTAAAACATTCAAGGTATTAATTTTATTGTAGAACAAAAATAATGTGTTTTTCTCCTAAAATTTTATATTCATAATAAAATAAATACCTGAAATACCTTTAGAAGTGCGTTTATACGAATTGCCCCTAATCATTTTAATATAAATTTAATATGTCTACAAATATGATCAAATGTTGAATTTAATAAAGACGCAAATCTTCTTGTTTCCTGTTATTTAAAGCATACTAGAAATAGGTGCATCTTTCTTCGAAGCTTTCATTTTATAATAAAATGACCCCATATATTCCTTTAAAAGTTCATTTCATACTAAATAAAGCTAATAATTTAAGTATACATTGGGCTTTTTTATGTTATTCGCATTTTATATTTATTTCAAAAGAACGCAAATGTTATCACATATAATACAAAATTAATGTTTTTCTCCTGAGAGAAAGACATCAATTTTGTAGAGAAAGAAAGACCTGGAAAATGTAATTAAAATTGCATAAATTGCACCGAATGATTTTCATATAATGAACCAGTTTTGCGTTTCTTTGTTGTCGTGTGCCAGCCAGGCTTTCAATATGGGGTGCGCTGCTCCACTTTTCCAACTGAACCCTATTTAGTGTGGAGTCCGACTTCCTTAGTACACACATGCCATAGGTATCCATTTATAGGGTAGGCAACCATTCACACACAAAGAAAGGACAAAGACAAGAAAGATAGAATGTACATCCATACCAGAGTCAGGATTCGAACCCAGGTCCAACACATCTGTAGTCAGGTACGGCAACCACTAGACAGGTTAAGCTGCTTGCGTTCCTTTGAAAAAAAAGTAATATAAATTGCCATGAAACACGAAATTTATTCTTAAAGTGATAGGTTTACTTTGGACAAAATGCAATTTTTAAAGTATTCTTTGAGTTCATTTTTTTATAAAATGTAAAATTTTACAGTAATAGGCACTTACTTCTAATACGCTTTAGGAAACAAGGGAATTTCAATATTTGGCCATTTTTAAAGATATAACCGTTTATATTAAAATCGTTCGATGTACAAAAATTGTACAAAACGCTTTCCAAGGTAATCATTTTTTTATAGAAATTAAATTTTAAAAAAAAAAAAAAAAAACCCTATAAAAGTGCCGAGAACAGGACTTCGTGGATAAGACACTTGGCGAAAGGCAAGCGGGTAGTTTTCCCTCGATATCGTATTTCTTCCCGATGATAAAATTCAACTTTGACCAAATTTATATAAATAATCTTATTGTATTAAAATTGTTTTGTGCAGTTTGTGTGAAATGCAATTCTAAAATGCAGGTATTCATTTTATTATCAAAATTAAATATTTGGAGAAAAACACCCATATGTATATATTTTGTTCTGCATGTTATCATATTTGCATGTCTTTAAAAATAATATGATATGACAGTAATACAAAAAAAATCTATGTTTATTTAAATCATTATATTTGCTTTGCATAAAATTCATTTCTTAATCTGTTCTATAAAAAAAAAAGAAAGTTTTGAGAAAGACTACGTGACAGGAATCTAGGAGATTTTGTCAAATGTAAAAGGTGTTTTCTTCCTATAATTTAATTTTCATAATAGAATGAATACCAGGAATACATTTAGTGTCGTATTTTATACAATTTGCATCTAACGATTTTATTATACTATAGGTGACCAATGCATTTCTGGTGATGTCTGCGTCATATGAAAGCAATCCCCGATTGGATACCTTAATAAATTACACGCGTAACACTTTATTCGTAAAATAAAGTGTTTAACTAATTAATAAACTAATTAATAAACTAATTAAATTTAGTATTGCACGTATTTCAAATATGTTTATTTCCCATGGATCCAAATTTCCTAAAATTCATCAAATCTCACTCAAATCTCCAAGTCCCTTTTCCCGTAAGACGTATTAGAAATATAGTTGCGGTTTCTTCAAAAAAATTCTTGTAATAAAATAAACCCATAGAGAATATTAAGAAAGTGATTTTTACACTAATTAAGCCTAATAGTTTAAGCCTAATAATTTAACCCAATAATAAAATAAAAACTGCTTCTTTTTGTACTTAGGGCACTTTAATGGAACATAAATTTTGTCCATGTATGGTAAAAATTTTGTTTTGTTTTGCAAAATTGTTTTTCTTCTAAAATTTAATTTTCGCAATAAAATGAATAGAAATATCTTTGGAGTTAATTTTATACAAATTGCACAGAACGATTTTCATATAATAAAGATGCCACGTGCTCCTGTTATAGCGCTGGCTTTCTATGAAATATCTTCTTTTTCATTTTCTATCTTTTTGAGTAGATCGACAAGCATCTTCCGTGATCAAATTTATTTCTAATAACAAAAGTTTACTTACTCATCTTTTCTTTCATTCTTCATTTTATTTCTTCACTTCTATTACTTTAACTCATCTTTAGCTAATGATAAAGCATATTGGTAATGGATCATAGGGCTGTTCACCCATTCCTTTCTTCTCGTTAACGTATCTAGTTTTATTTATTTACTGTAGAAAATATTATTGCTTGTATTAGACTCAATTGGCACTGGAACTATATTTACAGTACATAATGCTGCAAAAAGTTTTAATAGTTTATCTCTAGATACTTGCCAAAATCTATTTATACCAAGCGATGATATTTGGTATTCCTTCAATTTAGTAATATTTGTAAAACATTGTCTCTCCTATGAAGAAAAATATTAAGTATTTCAATAATATGTTGTTGTCTTGTGCCAGCCAGGCTGGTAATATGGGGTGCGCTGCTTCACTTTTCCAACTGAACCATATTTGGTGTGGAGTCCGACTTCCCTAGTACACACATGCCATAGGTACCCGTTTATAGGGTAGGCAACCATTCACACACATACAAAGAAAGGACAAAGATAAGAAAGAGAGAGAATGTACATCCATGCCCGAGCCAGGATTCGAACCCATGTCCCACCCATCTGTAGTCAGGTACGCTAACCACTAGACAGGTTGGGCGGCATTTAAATAATATATAAATTACTATAGAATACGACCTAGACATTATTGTAAATAAAAATGAACTCATAAAATAAATCTGACATTATATTTCTATTTTATATACTAATGATTTTTATGTTTTAATACTAATGATTTTTATTTTTATGTTTTACGTTCTCATTACCGGAAGGTAGTGAGTTCGAGTCCAGCTTATCCGTGTTTGCTAATGGTGACTGGGGCACGTAAAATATGTCACAGTCGCAATGTCTTTCATGTTCTCATTCCAAATTTATACCTCTGGGGATAAATTTCTCTCTTTATACCTAGGAGCCTGGCCTTGGGTCTTCTCGGCTTTCCTATCTCTAAATTGGAAGACCCAGATGATAGAGAGAGAGAGAGAGATGCTGCCATCTTTGAGCCAAAATCGTACTTCCACCTCGTATGGGGGTGCACTATTCAAAAACGCTATTTCTGATTTCATTCGTACAGTCCCTGACAGGGGGACTTGGCATAGCCCAGTAACAACACATTTTAAATTAAAAAAGTGTTTTACAATAATTATTTAAATTTTCGAAGTATCAGAAAAGTGAATTTAATTTTTACACGAACTAAAAATTAATCAAATTTAACTTTAGTAACAGAGGTTCTAATGAATAAAATTTTAAAAACCATGAAAAAAAAATTGTGGGAGAGAAAGATGCGATTTTAAAAAATAGTGGAAACTACTATTTTGTATGATGTCAATTTTTTCTAATTTTTGCTCAAAATGCTCAATTGCCTCACGAAATGTGGTCTCATATATTATTGGTGAGCTAAAAGAAAGTTGAATGAGATATTAAATACTTGGAAACACTCTTTATGTACCAAATAATAAGTTCCTCTAGTTCTAAGGCATTTTCTATCGATGGTGTATTGGTAAAAAACTTGAAATATTCGCTGAAATGTAAAATACTTTCTCAAATATTATAATTTTTTTAATTAAAAAGACTTTTCATATCAAGGAAATAAGGGGTCTGATATTTCAATTTTATATGTTCGCAAATTTTAAGAGGAAACGTATTCATTTCAGTTATTAATTACAGTATTAATTTCAGTTATATTGCTACATATGACACTTGGCAAAGCAACCCCCCTACCTGTCAGGGACTAGGGGAATAAAATCAGAAAGTGCATCTTCCTTTTTTGAATAGAGGATCACCATACGTGGGTGGAAGTACGACTTTGGCTCATAGATGGCAGCACCATATGGGTCTTCCAATTTAGAATTAAAAGCCAGAAAAGACCCATGGCCTGACTCCAAACACACCCAAAGCTATTAATTTGGAATGGGAACTGTGATTACAACATATTTTACGTGCCTCAGTCACCATTAGTTAATACGACGGATCTTCGAATAAGCTGGGATTCGAACTCACTACTTTCCTGTAACGAGAACGACGCTCTAACCAACCAGGCCACCACGACAAAACTCTGTGATATAAAAAAAACAAGATACGTCTTCAATTAACTAGAGATCTTGATGTAAATTTTAGTCCATTCCATACACCTAACTCAACCTCTAAAAAATATTTGACATTGAATGATTTTATTTATATATATTTTTGTGTCAATTTATCGCCCAAACGTCATTTATTGCGCAGAATGACTAATTAGAACAGAATTCACAGTTTAAAGTGGATTCCGAATCACTATGAGTATTTCATCTCGAAGTGGAGAAGCAAGCCACAAGTTGTTGAATTGAGGGCCAAAGCACCCATTATTCGACATTTATTTGTGTAAAGAAAAAATATCTATTGAGTTAGAGAGAACAATAAAATGAACATTGAGGGGGAAAATTGTTCTTGAAAACATTTAATAATTGTTGACAAATAATTTCTAAAAAGGTATAAGGTTATTTTACTTAATACATTTATTATAGTTGAAATAAAATTACAAATTTAAAAAAATATTTTCTCTCTTTAAATTAAGAAAAATTTTCTTTTAATTAATTTTACTTAAAAAATAGGGAAGTTTAAGCAAAACACTCCCCCTCTCTCTTAAGCAATGGAAAGTGGAAACCTTCTTTTTATATGAGTAAAAGTATGGTTTGACAATTTAAGATATTCAACAGAAAAACAGGTTGATTGAACAATTAGATAAATCGAACTTGAAAAACTAGTTTTTAAAACAATACATTTTTATAGAGAGTAATTCATTTAATTAAATAAAAAGTACCTACATTTGTAAGAACTAAAGTCGCAGCAATGATTTGCAATTAGTTGTTGTTGTTACTTATGACACTTGGCAAAGCCAAGCCCACCCGTCAGGGACTGGGCCAGGATGAAGTCAGAAGAAGCGTCTTCCGTTTTTGAACAGAGCAACTCTTCTACGATGGGGATCCTAAGAATGATTTAGGCTGATAGATGGCAGCACCATCTGGGTCCTAAAATTTCCAGATAGGAAGCCTCAGAATACCTAGATCCTGGGTCCTAACACCCCCAGAGGTATTAATTTAGAATGGGAATATGGAGGACATAGTGAGCACGTCATATCATACTTTACTTGCCTTAATCGCCATTAGTGAACACGACGGATCTTCGAATAACCCAGTATTCGAACTCACTACTTTCTAGTAACCAGAATGACGCCCTAACTAACCAGGCCTCCACGGTCTTTGCAATTTGTAAAAAGAAGAATTAAAAATCAGTAGTAAGATACACTGGGTTCCAAAAGCTAAAGAAAATTTTCAAAAGCTCACCGTAAAAAATTGACACTATATTTATATGTTTAAGAATGTTTATGATAAAGTGGCGCTTTAATCGCTACCACCAGTAACGTCAGTCGCTCTCTGTAACTCTCGAGAAAGGAATGTGTATTACGAGCCCTTGTAGGCAACATTTCTTATGTATCTTTCTTAATACATTGTTATTATTTTTATTATACAATCCACTAAGTTAATACTCTTGCTCCACAATAACTCCCAATACATTGCCCCCCCCCCATCATCGGAGAATTTGAACCGTGGACATTAAAGTAACAAATGGACAATATGGAGAACTGAAAGCGAAATTGACCGTATTGGAACAATACGTTTCCACGGAAAGTAGAATATTGGAATATCCTTCTCACATTAAACTTACTTGCAAACTGGATTCATTAAAAAAGGTCACTTATGATTTGGATAAAATCAGAAATCAATACTATCAAATTGGAAAAGATGAAGAGTTGGCTGGAATCGTTGCAGTCTTGATGGAATTGGATAAAAGGATTGAAAACACTCAGATAAGTCTGCTTTCTTAACTCAAAATTGCGTCTAATTCTAATTTAAACATTACGAAGGATAATTTTAAAGTACACATTACCATTACCTTCTATTCCTTTAACAGTGTTGGATGGAAATTATGAACATTGTAACAGCTTTAAAACAGAATTTGAAAATTTAACTAATTACCATCCACATTTATCGGATTCTCAAAAATTGTTTTATTTACTCTCTTGTCTACTGGCAGTTCCAAACTAATTGAAACTTCTGACGATGGTTATGAAAGCACTAACTGAGAGTTATGAGAATAAAAGAATTCTAGTTGATACCCATATAAACAAAATAATAAAATTTCCATATATAGCATATGAATCCGCAAAGGATTTAAGAGAATTATTAGATAATATAAATAAAAATCTTAGAGCCTTTAAGGCGCAAAGATTTAAGAAGTTTTAAACTTCTTTAAATTTAAGAAGTATTAAGCTTCTTAAATCTGACCTTGATAATTTATCTGATGATAATGATATTTTGATTCCCAAACTGGATAAAAACTCTAGAATTCAATTTGAACGTACATTAGAAAACTAAGATATTCCAAATTTAGATAAATTATTGCAGTTTATTGTGAGAAGTCATATTTTGGAATCCATTTTCAGAAATATTCAAACGAAACCTATGCAAAGTCCTAAATTTCCCTTATAAACTATTCAGAAATCAAAAGTTCTTATTAATGCTCGTAATAATTATTTTTGTTATACACTACTGGCCATTAAAATTGCTACACCAAGAAGGTGACATGTTACAGCCGTGAAATTTATACGGAAAGAAGAAGGTGCTGTGATACGCAAATGATTAGCTTTTCAGCGCATTCAGGCAAAGCAGGCACCAGTAGCGACACCTACATTGTGTTTAAACGAGGAAATTGTTCAGCCGGTTCCTCATACACAAATTGCATTTGAACGTTGTTGCCTGGTGAAAAGTTGTTGTGATGCCTCGTGTAAGAAGGAGAAATGAGTACCAGCACGTTTCTGACTTTGATAAAGGTCGAATTGTAGCGTACCGGGATTTCGGTTTATCTTATCGCAGTATTGCTGCTCGCGTCGGTCAAGATCCAATGACTGTTAGCAGAATATGGAATCGATGGGTTCAGGACGGTAATACGGAACGCCATGCGGGAACTCAACGGCCACCTATCACTAGCAGCCGAGAAGACAGGCATATTATCCGCATGGCCGTAATGGATCGTACAACCACGTCACGAGACGTGAGTCAAGAAACGGGGTCGTTTGGAAGACAACAAGTGTCTGCGCGAACAGTTCGACGACGTTTGCAGCAGCATGGACTCTCAGCTCGGAGACCATGGCTGTGGCTTCCCTTGACGCTGCGTCATAGACAAGAGCGCCTTCAATGGTGTGATCAATGACGAACCTGGGCACACGAATGGCGAGACGTCATCTTTTCAGATGAATTCAGGTTCTGTGTACAGCATCATGATGGTCGCATCCGTGTTTGGCGGCATCGTGGTGAACGCACACTGGCAGCGTGTATTCGTCATCGTCATACTGGCCCATCACCTGGCTTGATGGTATGGGGTGCCATTGGATACACGTCTCGGTCACCTCTTGTTCGCATTGACGGTGCATTGAACAGTGCACGTTACATTTCTGGTGTGTTACGACTCGTGGCTCTACCCTTTATTCGAGCTCTGCGAAACCCTACTTTTCAGCAGGATAATGCCCGACCGCATGTTGCTGGTATTGTACGGACCTTCCTTGATACGAAACATGTTCGGCTGTTGCCCTGACCAGCACGTTCTTCAGATCTTTCACCAATAGAAAACGTCTGGTCAATGGTTGCCGAGCGACTGGCTCGTCACCAAACGCCAGTCACTACGGTTGATGATATGTGGCATCGTGTTGAAGTTGCATGGGTATCTGTACTGTACATGCAATCCAACCTATGTTTGACTTAATGCCCAGGCGTATAACCGCTGTTATTACTGCCAGAGGTGGTTGTTCTGGGTACTGATTTCTCAGGATATATCTAGCCAAATTTTTTGAAAATTTAATCACTTGTTATTTCTAGTATAATATATTTGTCCAATAAATATCATTTTGTTATCTGCATTTCTTCCTGATGAAGCAATTTTAATGGCCAGTAGTGTATTTGCCAAAACTCATCTCACAATTTATAAATGCCTTAAATTTAAAGATATGGATGTATCACAAAGATATGAACTGGTTAAAAAACATAAGTCTTGCATTAATTGTTTACATCATTCTCATTTTATTGCAAACTGTAAATCGAAAGTAAAGTGCTCCATTTGTAGTAAGGGAAAGCACCACACTTTACTCCGTAAGCCTAAAGAGGCGAATGAACCATTAATGTCACTTCCGGAGAAGAGTTATGACTCTTTTCCCTCTCCGCCTGCAACAAGCGAAGAAAAGGCTTTTCTCCCACATCAATTCTACTAACTAATAGTAACTCAAAGTATGTGTTGATAAACACCGTCATTGTATACCTCCGTAATGCACAAAACGAAAGACTTCTGGGCGATTTTGTACTCGACCTCCATGAGCATTTTCATTAGTGCGGAGGCTTCCAAAAAAATGTTTAGCCGATTCTGAAATTTTTTAAACCGAATAAAATACTACTTTTATTGAATGCGGAACTATTCTTCCATTTTTTAATAACAGATAAAATGTGGTTAGAAGGCAATGATTTATTTCTTCAAGACAGTTGTTTTGGTTATTTTGTTTCGGGAAGTATTAAATTACCCAATTTTAAAGGTAATAATTTCCCTTCTCACCACTGCTTCTTAACAGTGGATTCTTTAAATGATTCTATTAGAGTCACAATGGTTCTATTAGATTC
>JAPDSC010108036.1:651636-671663 GCA_026290005.1 Latrodectus geometricus
TTGTATTTTCTTCTAACCTTTCAGGAATAACTTATGAATTTCCATTGTGTCTTTGATATGAGGAAAAGAATTTTTTAACCTGATTTACAGATTAGAAAATTCTTCAAGGTTCGTTATATATATATAAACTTATATTAAATTAAGGAAAGCATATATGCTTTCCTTTTATTGAATGATATTATTTTCTAGAATTGTAATACTAAGTTTAAATTTTCTAATAATATGCATCACTGCAAGAATATTTTATTTTTTATTTTTCGAGACTGCCAAAGGAACTTATAGTCAGAAAAGATAAGTTAACTTCATATATTATAAGTTAACTTTTTTTTGGATAATAATATAGATAGATATGTATGCGAAAATTATAAATTTTTACTTAAAAATTCATTTCGTCAATTCTTAATATATTCTTCTTTGTGTTTTTTTCAGCCCAATTGAAAAACATAATCAAAAGGTTTTTACGAATAAGTTTTATAAATATGTTACTGATTATATCAGCCATCACTAGATGGTATCAACCATCTACTATATATGTTTGACACCAAAGAATAAGATGTAGAATTAAAAATACACACCCACATACATCATTTCTCCTTAGTTTTGGCGGAGACAAAATTAGATATCCACAGTGGTCGACCAGCAAACATCCTCGGAACAGGCTTTCATAGATGTCCAAAAAACCATGACCAAGAGACTATTTATCATCCATGACGTCCACTGGATATGGTGGACCTTTCGTGGACATCCATTAGACGTACCTGGTTGTTTGGGTTGTGAGGTGCATAAAATATGCAAAAACAAAGGATAATAAGCGAAAACATGTAAATGAAATTCTCCCTGTCACCGGAGCCCAGCCAGATATATCTAACTATTCTTGAATACAAAAAGTGCTCGGAAAGCCTATTTTGTAATATTTTCTGAGGTGAAAATGTGCTTTGGGGACCCTGTTTGGAGCGTTTTCAAAACCACCGTTACCTTTTACAAAAATTTTAAGAAACTGTTTCTTGAAACTTTTCTAAAAGTTTAAGAAAATTTTTTTAAAAAGAAAATTTTAAAAAAGCGGCTAGCCTGTAACCACCATATTATTTGAAATCTGGCAATATCTCTTTTGTTTTGTATTCTTCGTGCCGCTATAGTAAATAATAATACAAGAATTTTTGCTTAGTGCTCCAAAGTGTCCGCCATAACCTATCTAAATAATACTATTATGAATTAAAATATTGGTTGAAATAATATGCTAGGTTTAAATCAAACTAGAAATTATGCCATTAATTTTTATCGAAGGTAACAGTGTTATATAATATAGTTGTTATTTATAAATTTTCTTTTAGTAATGATGCAATTTTTTTTATAATTGCATTTTTAACATGGGATTATTAGTAATAAGAGGATTCTCTTTTGACTATACTATTTGCGTACTTCTTAAAATCTCACTGATTTCCGCACTTAGCTTGTAAACATATCTGGGAGTGATAAAAGACTAGTTAATTGTACGCATTTGCGCGATTTCTAATTTTCGTGTCAAGCCCTGCACAGTTATCTCGCAAACCTACTTGAATTAGCTTCAATAAAATTATGACAGAGGGCAATAAACCAACTTGTTTATCATGAGGCAGTTGAAATTGGCTTAATTTTTAGTATATAATTTTTAATTTTGTATATTGCTATAAATTTGAAGGATAAGACTTATTTAAATCTTTACATCAAGTTTATCACTTTTTTAAAATTGCATGGATCATAATAAAAATTTTGTTTGCTATTGAAAGAAATATAATTTTACATTGGTTGTTAATTATAAAGTCAATGTTTCTGTCGTCTTGAGCAAAATTACCAAGAACATAGTGCTTGTTTCATATGTTGTAGTCATTAAAAAACTATATTTCAGAAAATAATTCTTTAGGCTTTGGGTCCTAGGAAAGGGAAGCACTGACTGGTTATTAGTATCACAGAAACAATTATGTTATTTCTATATCTGATGTCTCTTTCATATTGCTTTAATGAAAATCATGAGAAGAATTTCTATAAATTTGACATTTATCATTTATGAAGATTTAAAATTGTGATTTGTGACTGATCTCTGCTTATCTATTCAATTTATTGAAGTAGAATTCTTAAACTTCATAAATACGTTATTTTACATACATAGTAGATTTTGAAAATTTCATTTAAAAGTATTAATTATTAAAAAAGAATCATACCTGTACTACTTTTTTATGTCTAAAATAATATGCATCTTTTGTAATATAAATTTAATTGTAATATATCTTATTCCACTTTTTGAGTAATTCAGTTTTTTGTGTGTATATCAACACTTTTATAGTTCAAAGAAAAAAGTGAAACTTTTTAAGAGGATAATTTTTACTACTTTGAATCAAGAGTACAGCCTTTTACAAAGGCTATTCTTCAATATTTTAGATTAATAATGAATCAGTAAGGAACTTTTAAAATCTAATTATTGATTTTTATTGATATGCAAGGAAACATAAAGATCTTATAAGATTATCAAAATGACACAATGGTAAAATTCCAGTATAACACATGTGGCAGGAATTTTAAAAATATCCCCAAAGACTAAATAAAACAATGCTTATTGCCAATGATGAAATGATGCTTTTACAATTGTTCCCAAGATTAGCTTAAGCAGAAACAAAGGAAATAGTAGTCTCAGAATGGCAAAAAATATGTATAAAAATGTGTCTTATAAGTGCAAACTGCCTAAAAATCAAAATGGCAAAAAAGTTATAACTAATTGAATCTCTCCAAATAAACAACTACAAATTGTAGACATTATTGCCCTTTCAAATGTTGTTAAGTATCACTAATGTAACCGAATCCTTTGTGTTATGCGTATAAGGGTTGAGCTCTATTGGTATTCCCAGAGTTCCTTTTTATAGTGAATTGTATGTAATTGAAATTCTTATTTTATAATAATTATTTTGAATGTAATTGTCTTTTTAATTAGTGGTTTTATATTATTTTGAACATTTATTTTTCACTGAGATGTTCTGTTAAATAATCTTGATTTATATTATATAAATATTAATTTTTTATGTTTTTGTCATAAAATATATCCTATTTATATTTAATATATACTTATTAATATATAATTTTCAGATGGCAAAACTGTACAAAATATCACTACTCCAGCATTGCTACAAAATTCAAACCTTCTCATGAGGTGTTGGGTTATTCTGTGAAAAAGGTTTGTTATTTTCATGTTAAGTGATAAATAAACTGTATATTTATTTATGTTAAAAAATGGTGATGTTAATATTTTTCACATTAACAAAATAAATAAGTCATTTATAAAACTAATTGGCAGTTCAAAAGCTCTATTCAATCCATTGCTGACTTATAGATTTTAAATTAAAAGTTTTTGTTAACTTCCATTTTGAATATATATTTAAATTCATCATAAAAAATTTCCTTGGACAATTTTGAGGTATTTGAAATCAGCACAGATGAAGACCACAGCTACTTGCTTGACAAAATTCAAGTTGGGGAAGTCCAAACAGTCTAAAAAATTGTTTGGAATTTTCCAACTGGAATTTTGTTAAGCTAATAACTTTAATCTTCAATTATACAAGTTGTGAGATTGATTCTCATTTTTGCATTGTATAAATATTTTTAGTCATTCAGAATCCATCACTTAAATCAATTGGTCTCATCCAAATTGATACTTATTGAATTATTTAATTTTTGTGTCTTTATTCAATTTTTACATAGATTACAGGTTCAATCATTTATATTCACAAAGTTTATTAAATGTATATTTAAAAATATCTACCCTGTATATTTTGTATGCTATAATTTGCTTGAATTTATCTATGTTTTTTAATTTTATCAATTTTAAAATTGTTAATATTTGCTGTTATTATTTTTTATAATCATTTTGTTTTAATCTTAGTTTCATATTATTATGTGCTATCTTTAAAAATATATTGTTCACTTTAAATGCTTATATTTTTGTTGTAGGTTGAAGAAGTGCCAGAATTAAATTTGACTGCTGTATTATTAGAACATAAAGCTACTGGTGCAGAGCATTTACATTTGTCATGTGATGATTCTAATAATTTATTTGGGTAATTGATGTTATTGATTAATTTTTATAATTTCTAAGAGTAAAATGAATATTTTTAAAGCATTTTATTTTTTTGCAAAAATTATATCTTTTTTCTATTATTATAAATTTATTTTAAAAATTTCAAACTTATTTGATATTGTAGAAAAATTTAGGTAAAAAAATGTGTTTAATATTTTTTTTTCAAAATTATGGGTAAAAACAAAATAGATTATTAACATCAGTAAATAAAATTCAAGAATAATATGTTTAAAAATAAAAGAATATAGTAATTTTCTATTTGATGTACATAAATATAAATTGTTTGTAAATTATATGTACATCTTATGTACATAAATTTAAACTTAAATATTTTCAATTTGCTTAAAAAATATTTTTGTCGGTATGATTTGTCATTGCATTTTAGAGCACAAAAATATAGCCAAATGCAAAATATTACCACTGAGAAATCTAATTATTTAGCTATAAGATACCTTAATCTAATTTAAATTATCATATTTTTTTTGGATTGACTTTAGTTTAGTCTTTTATTCATTAAAAGATATTTCTAATTGCTTTTTTAATATTTTATCGTACTTTTAAATGTTATTTTTTATCTACCATTTTTAAATGTTTAATGAAAAATTGTCATTCAGTTGCTGTTAACAATAACATAACAATGAAAATTTTTAGTAGAATTTCATTTTAAGATTGGACATGCAAACTGTGGTCACAATTTTTTATTACTTGTGATTTTATTTATTGTTTTTAGTATTTTAGTATTTTCTTTTTTAATATAATATTTTGTTTTTTTTAATTGGCCTACTGTTTACTTTCCTAACTTTTTTTTAAATTATTTCATTAACAGTCTTGATTTTCATACTATATATTTAGATTATTATTAAATAAGTTCAAGTTACTTAAATATGAAGTAAACAAATTATGGGTGCTTATTTCAAGGGGGAATTTCATGTATAAAACTGAATTTAGCATCTTTTAAAATTGGAGTTTTGTTAAATCTTTATACTTGCAAGTGGAATCAGCAATTTTTTTAACAAAAAAGTTCTCTTAAAATTTCTTTTGTTGTTGTTTATCTTTATGTCCAGTATTTGTTGGTGTTATTTTATTTTTTTTAGCTTTATTTAGTTATCTTTTCATTATTGTTGTATGTATAACTGTTAGGTATTAATTTTTGTACTTTAAAGTAAACATTCAATTAATAAAATGTTTCCCTTTAAATAATGATTATTGTTTTTTTATTTTATTTTATATCTTTTACTGTATAAGAATATTTTACATTATTTGAAAGTCATGACGAATAAAAATCTATTAATTTCTCAACTTTCTACAATTTTTTTAAATGCTTAAATTATAGGGAAGGAAAAAAAGAATTGTCAAATTTATCAGTGTACACTGAAAACATTTCTTATGTCTAGAAAAAACTTAGAATTTTTTATTTATATTTTTCCTTTTTTTTTACCTACATATTTTTCCTATTTTTTTAAAAATATAATAAGTTTATTATATTGTACTATTTGTGATAATAATATGACTAATGTTAAAACTAGTTTGAGGTTTTGTGTTTGCTGCTAATGACAAAAGAATTTGTGTTATTGTTTATTTTAATATTAAATATTTTTCTGTTTAATTTTATTACTTTTTATAAATCATTTCAAAATCTACTCCTTTAATATTAAGTAATGTTTAAATAGTGCTCTGTTATTTTGAAAAGTTGCCCCGTAAAAAGTTTTTCTCATAGCCTATTATATAAAATATTTCAATTTTACTGTGTTCTGTGTTTGAATTTGATATTTATCTTCATAAACTATTTCCTCGCATATGTGAGTTTTGCTTTGTTTTTTGTTGATATATTTGAATAACTCTTACTAGTGAAACCATGAAAAAATTTTATTATTTACTTAAATTAAAATTAATATCTTTCTTAAATGTGACATTAAAACGTCATGAAGAGTAAGATACATATATCTATAAATTTGATAATTTTTTGACATTTTGTTAATTTAAAAAATTAACAAAATATTATATTAACATAATATTATATTAAATGTTATATTGACCTTATCTTTGACATGATATTATAAAATATATTTTTTATGTGTATGCAAATTCATAATTATTTATGTACATATTACTACCATGCATTACAAAAATGATCAAGCTAATAATTTAATGTTTGATTCTTTATCTTGCAATATGCAATTTAAGTATGGTTGTTTATAGTAGGTCAAAATCCATTTTGATCTTTGGTCTTGGATGAATTAATCCTTTTATTACTGTAGAACAAGTTATTTAAAGTTTTTAAAAATATTTTAGCATGGTTGCAATTTCATCTTAAATTTTACATTTAAATTGATATTAGATTTATTAATTTGATTTTAAAATTAGTTTTAATATTTTTTAAAATGGTTTTCAATTTTTCTCAAAATGTATTAAATAATTAGAAGCATTGATTTTGAATTATATTCTTTATATTATTTATTTGGAACAAAAATAGCATTATTTGATTTTTAAAGTCAATTTTTAGTTTTATGTAATTATCTTATTGTTGTAAGTACAATTTTTCAGATTATTAATTTTATTCTAAAAATTAAAGATTAAATTAGTAAAATGTATTCTTTGTAATAAATAATTATTATTTTATTATTTCGTACTGGATAAAAATATAATTAAAAATTGTGGTAAACGAAAATTGGTTAAATTCTTATTTTTCTGCCTTAATTAAATATTTGAATTTATGGGAAAGGAGAAATAAATTATAATCAAATTTATTATTTATTGTTAAAAACAATTCTCATATCTAGAAAAATTTTAAATAAAATTTTATTTTCCTATGTATTTCAGAAAATTAAATACGGTGTTTTTCACATTTTTCATTTTCAAAATAAAATTCTTCTTAATTTTGAATCAAATATAATAAAATTTCATTGTAATGAATGGGGGATACAGTGAACTCATGTTTACTATGAATCTTTCAAATTGCTATACTTCTATTAAACTATTATAAACCTGTATATTTTAAATTAATTATATTCTTTTAAGCTTATTTTCTTTCCCTAGATTTTTTATTTCTCTTATCAAATGTTTTCATTTCTTTTATCATTTTTGGTTGAAATGTGTTTGTCTTTCTTTAAAACTTTATGATGTAATTTACATTCTATCAATTGATGATTTATTTATGGACAAAGATTAAAAAAGTGATTTGACTTCCAAGGAAAGCAAAAAGGATGTACTTTCTCCCTATTGTAACTTAACTGTAAGGCTTACTTAAGGAAATAAATATACATTTATGTTTTTAATTAAATAAAGTATTATCAAACACTGTTATACTGCGTTTTTATACTGTTATTTGCATTTTTATATATAGTTGGGTTTTTTTAAAATTCTAATTAAAATATTTTCCATTTTAATCTACATAAACTTTCATTGAATGTTTAATAAATACTATCTTATGCAATTGATTAGACATTTATCAGAGTTTCTACTAGTTTTAAACATTGTACAATGCAAATTTGCCCAGTAGAACCTTTCATCATAATCCCCACAAAAATCAAGTTACATCTGTCAAAAAATAGTGATAATTCATCATTTGATAATAATATGAAGTGGCCAAGTGTTACCCAATAATTTATTAATCAGATTAGGAAAAGCCCTGTGTGAATTATAAAAGTCTCAATTTTTTTTCTTGTTATAATCACTTTCATAATATAATATAATAATCACTATTTGTATCAATACAAGGATACTTACTGAAATAATAACAAAGAAAATTTAAAAATATTTCAGTAAGTATAAATCATTTTCTTTATATATAATTCAAAATTTAAGCTGCAATTTATTGTTTCCAATTATATAAATTCTATTTTATAGTCAATTTGGCTTTTACAGTTGCTTAAATTAATATACTTGTCATTGTATTTCTGTGTCAAGTATTTCAGCATAAAAATTTCATTGCTTAATAATTAATGTCCGTCAGTATAAATTATAATGCTTATCATTACAATTTCTTTTTAGTGTCTCATTTAAAACGCCTCCTCTAAGTAGCAATGGTGTTCCTCACATTCTAGAACATCTTGCTCTGTGTGGTTCTCGTAAATATCCTTGTAGAGATCCATTTTTTAATATGTTAAACAGATCTCTGTCAACGTTCATGAATGCTTTTACAGGTCAGTATTTTTAAAGTAATTGATTGTTAATTATTTGAACTTATTTGTATATGAGAAATATAACTTTCTGGGATATATTTTATTGTCATATAAGATTTAATATTCATTGCTTATTCTTAGGTTTATGTAGTTATTTTTGTGCAGTATATCTACAACATGTGAAAAAAAATTTGATATTGAGGGCCAAGCGATCATGTTAAAAAAAATGGGATAAAATTTAGTTTATTTTTATGGCTGTATTCACCAAACAGCAGATAACTTGAAAGTTGTGTAACATGGAGTTGTTATAACTCAACTCTCACTTGACTCACCTATTCTTATTCACAAACTAAGGTAAAAAGCGATTTATGGTATTTTAGTGTTACATTGGCATTATATGTGAAAAAAATTCTGATTGTCTGCTGGTTTGAGTAACATTTAGGATAATGCTTGCAACAATTTGTTTGCTTACATTTTTGCATTCCACCCAATCCAATGTTTATTATTCAAAAAGGTTTCAATATCAAATATAATGACTATATAATGTTTGTACATATAATTGACTATATAAAATTCAATTAATGAAAAATAAGAATGGTTATTATTAGTAAATATAAAATAATAATCATGAGAGTTTTAAAAATATAACCATCTTTAAAATAATTGTAGTGAGGAATTAGAAATCTTTTCTATCGTTTATTTGATTTAAGCTAATTAAATAAAACTGAACTTTTTATTTCTTTAATAATTATCAATAAAAAGATTTATTCCTCTGAAGCCGGCAATGGATTATTTGTGAGATTCAACATAAATTCTATGTATGAGACAGTTCAAAACATGATTTAAGAAAGTTTTGCATTTGTGCATGTTTATTATATGCTTAAAGCATGTTTCTAAATTATGAACTAATGCTTTTAATTGTTAGGGGTTTGTGGTGATACCTTTTATAAAAAATGAAATATATTTATTTCTACAATAATAAAAATGACAAACATTTCAAATGACATTTCGTTTAACATTTCAAAACTAAATTGTAATGTATTTCTATATAGTTTCTCTTACATATGCAACTGAGGAAGCCTAATATATAAGGGAATTTTTCTTGGTAATTTTATATGGTATATTGGCAAATGCTGCAATGAGTTATTGAATAAATGTTTCAAATTATAATGTAAAATAAAAACAAAAAATAAATTTTTAAAAAGGAATAACTATTTCCTATTTTTAGCAGAATACATCTGAGAAATATCACCAAAGATATTTTCAATAATTATGGGAATCAAAATTATATAAATATTAAATTTCTACATTATAAGATTTCATTTTAATGTAAACATTAATAACCTATTAAAAATCAAAATTTTTATTCATATATGTTCATTCAATTATTTTGAATATATTGAATGGGTTAAATTCCATTTGGTTTTAAAAAACCTGATTTTTAAATTTTTATTTCATGCAACACAAATTACAAAAGGATTTTATAATGGCTGTGCCAAAATGTCTAGTAAATTGTATTGAATAATTTTCAGTAGTAAGCATGAAAGATATGTACAGGACATTATATGGGGTTTTAGTGCTTTTTATTCTGTTCTCACAAATACATTTTCAAAACTTCAGCGACCCCAATTTTTTTTTCTGTTAACCAAAAGGCTCACTTTTGCCTTGTGATAGGACTGCAATCTTCAGTGGTAGAAAGAATAGGATTCAACAATAGCTAACCAAATTGCTATGAAAATTGTGTTAAATAATTTTCAATTGTATGTGTTAGAAAGGTATAATTTTCTTCACTTGTGACACATGAATAAGGAAACTTGAAAAATTTTTGGGGAAATAATATGTAGTAGACAAAAAAAAGCATAATCAATAGTCTACTATTCTAAAATAGTCTAAAAACAATATCAATAGTCTAAAAATTTACAATTCTCAACTTTATAATATTAAAAAATGTTATATTCTATTTTTTTAAATTTAGATTTCAAAATTATATATTTTTCAATAAAACAAATTTCATTTGCATAGTGATTTCTTTGGTTCTATATATATATAATACATCTTTTTATATTGATATTTAATAATCTAATTTCTTTGGTTCTACATATATATATATATATAAATGAGAGTTATATATTTCTTTTGTGTGATTAAAGGCAAATTTTTCATATAATTTATTCTGCACTTTTAATATTTATTTTAAAATAAATTTCATAATTAGGTTTATTTTAATATTAACTTTCTAATTATATAGATTTATATTCACATAGAAAATAATTTCTATGTCAATATAAGTGTATATGATTGGTATATGCAATAGGTTTGTTTAATTGCTGACATGGGTAACAACTTAATTTTTTATCAGCATTTAGTTACAGAAATTTTTTTTAAATAAAAAAATAGTATAGCTAGATTTTAAAAATCTATTTGATACTGAATAATACCATTTAACAAACGTTTTGATATTTTTAGATTGCTTTTAGATTAAATTAGGATAAAATTTTGAATTCAGTTTCAAATTTAATTTAAATTTCTTAGCATAATTTGTAATGTATAATATAATTTCTGTATGTGCATAAAATAAACTGTTGGATCATAATATACAAAAAAAAATAAATAAATAAATAAAAAAAAAACTTATTCATATAATATTATAAAGAAAAGCAAAAATACTGATGTCATTTCACATTAATTCAATACAATGTCAATTCTAGAAGTAATGGCTAATTGGCAAACATTTCACATCAGGAACAGTATAATACCTAGGCAAAATGAAATAAATAGCTGTATAAGTTATATGCTGGTCATATAATTACCACTAATTCTGTATACAAAAAAAAAAAAAAAGATTGCATTTATAAGAACCAAATTCATTGCTAATTTTTTTCCAACTTTTTTTTTAAATTAAAAATGCTTCTTATTTGTTAAATTGATCCTAAAGTATTTAAAATAAGATATACAGCCAAATAAAATACACATGTATAAAATAAATTAATGTTTTATGAATACTGAAATAGAATATCTATTAAGCTTGTATTTCCAATACTGGGGAAAACCATTCTTGACATTGTTAAATAAAAGTGGTGTGAACCAGATGTTGATTCCTCATGTTTTTGAAATATCTAAGTGGTCAGGTTCAGAATTATTTGGTATAAAAAATATGGAAATATTTACACTGCTTTCATTAGCATATAATATTGCTGCAACACATTTTGTAAAATCAGGACTGGTTAATCACTTACATCTTACACACCTTATTTATTTATAGAATATTAGCAAAAAAGATATTGTGTAAAGAATGATCAGGAAGTTTTGTCCATGTACAAAACAAAATCAATAAAAATAATTCTAAGAATAATGTTATCAATATAAAATTAATGATCAAATGTTTTTATTTATTTAAGCTCATCTATAATTAATCTCAAACAGTATTTTAAGGAAGAAATACACTATCATGTCCAATATTTAGCTTCATAAAAGATATACAAATATCCAAATAATAAAGGAAAGTTGACAAAAGTTTTGGCAGTAAAATTTTTATTTCCTTTAACATCTAAATATCTTATACTTGAATTTGTATATAAATTATAACTTTATATTAAGAAATAAAGAAATTATATTAAAAACTCCTCAACTAATAACAAATGTAAAACAAAATAGCAAATTAACCCATCAATTATTTCAATAAAAAAATATATTTCTAAATAACACAAGTTTAATACCAAAATTTTTTGATACATTTTATTTAATGTTTATGAAATAGGTCAGTTGGTATGGTCACTAAATTAAAACATTAAATGTATGTCATGTTTATTTATAAAATAAATTGCGGTTTTAATCTTCTGAAATTGGCAAGTTAACTTAGGGTAAAATATTGGAGATAATTCGCTCTTTTGACGAAGGTGAATAAGGTTTTGTGTCATCGGCTGTGGGTTACCCCGACTCTTGAGATAATTCTGATTGGTGAATATGGTCTTTAAAGTATTTATTGAGGAAAAATTATTTAAACTATAAATTAAAGAGAACTTGTGAGTTACTAAGACTTCTGAAAATACACATTTATTTCTTTGTTTTATATATTTTAATGAGATCCCCTTTGAAATAATCATAAATGACTTCAATGAAATGTACAAAGTTAAAAGTGCCAATATATATGCATACATATATCACTTTCATATATTATATTTTATGAAAACATTTTTATTTTATACTTAAAAAAATTTTATTTTTCACAAAGTTTAAAGAAAAGAAATCTTTCATTCATCAAAAACACTTTTTAGTGTCCTGCTCATTGTATTTTTAATCAAAATTGATTGGCTTTTTCATTTTTTTCTATATATTAAGATCAATGAGAACAGATCTTCTAAATTTTTAATTCCTTTCATTTCACTATGTTTTTTTTTTTTTTTTTTTTTAAATTCCTTTAAAACTTCTACTAAAACAAGTTGTTTCCATTAATTAACAAATAACATATTCCTGCTGTTTTTCCCCAATAATTATCATATTGTTTTCTATGTCAAAACAGCTGATAATAAGTAGTATTGTACTGACTATGGAGGTCATTTATTAAAACTTTATCAGAAAGTTTGACATGACACTGGTTATATTTGCATTCAACTGCAGCTAGTTATTATATATATATGTGTGTGTGTGTGTGTTGTAGAAAAAAGAACTTATATTGTCTAATGTATCTCTTAAAAACTTTTATGCTCAAGACCTGAATAGTGCTGATTGCTTTGATTTTTAAAATCAATTCCAATCTGCTTTTAATTTTACTTGAGATTTTATCTATAATGCATCTATATGGAGCTATCTTGATTTAAATTTTTAAAAATAGAACGAGGTTAATTAAAGTTACTCTCACTAGGAGTCAAAGTTATTTAAGTATTTAAATAAATGCATCCTCTTCTAAAAGGACAGAAATAACCATGAGTGTTGGAAACTCAAGCCATCTCCATTCATGCTGTTTCGATTCTGTAAGTTTGGTCTTATTTGAGATATTGGGGGACAAAAATTGTTAATAAATAAAACTTTATTTGCCCCTTTGAATATTCATTAAAGTATCATGTAATTATAATTTGAAAGCTATTTTTAAAATTAAAATTTGTATAACCATAATAAATCCATGATTTTAGAACAAATATCTAATCTTAATTAAAACTGATTTTACAAATAAAAGCAATATATATTTTCCAACTTTTATAAAATTACTTAATGATTTTAATTATAGAAATAATTTAAATTTTAAGCAATCCATCCAGTATTGTGGAATCAAGTGAGTGATGATTAAATCAGAAACAGTATAAGTTTTTTTATCTGTTTTTGATTTAGTCCTCAAATTAATTAAATTATAAAATGTGATGACACATATTGTGTTGCTTAGTATGAAGCACAATTTCATAAATTTATTTTGCCGAGATGGCTAGCAATGTGACCTTTGTTTCTACAGTTTATTGGTTCCATTCGCATTCGGGACATTGACATTATGGTTCAAAATCCACTTTAAAGTGTAAGATCTAAACTAACTAATTCTTGGTCGCAAAAAATAACTTTGAATGTTATAACTATTTAATTCAAATGAATATTAATCATAGCTATATCAAATGTATTTTTAAAAAGTATTTTGCTAAATAAACAAGTTGGGAAAGAATATCACTATGAACTAGAATTTGTTATGACTAAGATTTTTATAGGGGCTAATTATTCATAATATTATTAAAATCATTCACTGGCTAATTATTCATAATATTAAATTAAACAATATTCATTAGTTTCTATACTTATCTAAATCTCTTTTCATAAAAAAAAATTTTCTTGTGATACACAGAAAATGTGCTTTGGGATTCTGAAATTAATATAAAAAATATTTTTGTAGTACTTATTTTTTTCATATATACTTTTGTAGTTTTCTTAGTTAATTTTTTAAAATTATTTACTTAAGTTGGGTTTTAATTATTTTTATAAATGATTTATTGATTTTACCATCATTGGACAATATTGTGCTCATTTATTTGAAATTTTAAATAAAATATTAAAAAAAAGTGTTCCCATATTTTCCAAGAAGAAAAGTGCTTTATTTATCATCATAATGTATCAGTGCTTTTGTTTGTAACTGGGGTTGCTGATTTGATTGAATTACACTACAAATGTTTCATCCAGCCCCTTACTCTTCTGATTTGGTCGTCTGGCTTTTTTCTTTTTCTAAATTTAAAAAATAGCATAAAGAAATTTTCTTCAAATTCTTCATGAATGCTACAAAAGTCTTATTTCTAAATTATTATTTTTTGGAAGGATTAAAAAAAGCTGGAAAATCGTATTGGAAAAAGTGCCTCATTACAAAAGTAGATTAGATAAAAAAAAGTAAAATACATTTTGGTATTTAAATTGGTTTTTTCATTTCATTGTCATGGGCTTAACAAACAACCCTCATAAAATCACACATTTAAGAAATTGGACGTATATTTAAACCAGTCTTATTTCATTCAAATTATATTATCAATGGACAATAGTATTAATGTATATCAAAATGTTTTAGAACAGTAATTGCTTCTTTTAAATTTGAATATATATAGTTTTTATTCCTGAAATCTTCCTATAATTTTTTTAAAATTCCATAATTACCTTCCTAAAATTTCTTTTTTAACAGCTGTGCAACCTGTAAGATGATTTATTGAATAGTTTAAGCGTGTGGTTATATTTTTGATTTACTAGATGTAATTGGTATATAATTATATGCACATTTTATCTCAGTTAAATTTTTTAAATTTCATTAAATTGTCGAAGTATATGTCACATATTTGAAATTTTTTAAAGTTCTTTAGAAATAAAATTTTCTTTTTGTGCTTGAAATCATTTATATTTAAATTCTTTTATATTCCTTTTTTTATTGAAGGTGCTGATAGTACTGTATATGCCTTTTCCACCCAAAACATAAAGGATTACAAAAACCTACTTTCTGTGTATTTAGATGCTGCTTTCTATCCACTTTTAAATGAAAAGGATTTTAGGTCTGGTTAACAATTTATATAAAAATTTTTAAACCGTTAAAATGTTTTTAACTATATTTTTTAATGAATAAATTGATGTACACAAATTTTTAAATTTTATTATGTAAATTATTTATTTTGGAATTTTTTAATAGCATATTATCTTATTGGCAACCTGTAATTATATATAATTGTAATATACATAATTTTTAATTTTCCTCTATTAAATTTATATTGTTTCTTAATTCTAGGCAAGAAGGTTGGAGATTAGAGCATGAAGATATAAGTGACAAAAATTCCCTTATTGTTTTTAAAGGCGTTGTTTTTAATGAGATGAAAGGTGTTTTTGTAAGTAAATATTGTGCTCTTGCACACTTAATAAATTTAAGCTTCTTGAAATGTTTAAGATGTATGCACATTTATATAAGAGGGATTAAGATATTGCTACAATTTCTTCATTGAATTGCAAAAAACCAAGTAACTCAAAATATCAAAAATAAAGCCACAAGATTAATTAAAAATCATAAAAATATATTGAATATAATTTAAAAGGAGGTTTATCATTACTTCATATACTTTATATGTACAGTAAAACTTGTGAAAAAATTTTTTTATTCTTGTTTAAAGTTTTCCACTATTGCAATCACTGAACTGAAAAGAATAGCAATTGTTGCTCATTTATGCATTGTTATTAACATATCTTGATTCATAAAGTTTGAATTTTATTTGACATACTTCATTACTTGAAAGAAGAATGTAAATGATTTAAATAAATATTATGTATATATATACAGTGATGCCTCACACAACGAACTTAATTCGTTCCAGGAGCAAGTTTGTAATGCGAAAAGTTCGTTATGTAAAACGTGTTTTCCTATATAAATATATGTTAAAAAAAATAATTCGTTCTGTAGCATAAAATATGCTAAGATGACATAAAGAAAAGATAAATTTTTTGTTATTCTTATTATTTAGATACATACTTCTAAAAACATAATTTTTTTAAATTTTAAGACAGACTAAGTAGAGTCAACCGAATCTTGCACATCTTCATCCATTTTCTGCTTTTTAGCCGATGGTTTCATGAAAAACCTGTCCAAAGTCGTTTATTTTTCTCTTTACTTAAACATCTGCCGGAAATAATGGACAAGAGTAAAGATCGTTGATCCTATTTACTTCAGCTGAATCTGGATAGTGGGCATTGGTAAACTCCTGAACTGCTTTCCATTTGACCAGGATGTTCTTGATATCAGCAGTTGGGATTA
Organism: Latrodectus geometricus; assembly: GCA_026290005.1. Taxonomy (NCBI): domain Eukaryota; kingdom Metazoa; phylum Arthropoda; class Arachnida; order Araneae; family Theridiidae; genus Latrodectus; species Latrodectus geometricus. The sequence goes on from JAPDSC010108036.1 coordinate 668,105, forward strand.
GTTGATTGTTGATCCTCGTTATCAGATGATGCTTCCCTTTGAGCAATGTCCTGTTGCAGGACCAGAAGTGCTTGGAGCTCTTCAGTTGTCAGCTCTTCTTCATGTTCCTCAATAAGCTCCTCTACATCCTCTTCCTCTACCTCTAATTCCAGCCTTTGAGCCACTGTGATGATGTCCTTCACCTCTTCTGTGTCATAAACAACTGCTTCTTCCTGGGTCCACGAAGGCACAAGCATCTTCCAAGCAGAAATGAGGGTCCTTTGTGACACTTCTTCCCTGAATTTCTACATAAATCGTATTGCCATAAGGATATCATATTTCTTCTTCCAAAACTTTTGGACAGTCATATTGTCTCACATTCTTCAAACACCTTATTAAAGAGGGCTCTAGTGTAGAGTTTTTTAAAGTTTGCAATAACTTGCTGATCCATTGGCTGAAGAATAGATGTGGTGTTTGGTGGCAAATACTGCACCCTGATAAATGGATAATTTTCCTGCAATATTTCCTCTATGTCTTTTGGGTGAGAAGGAGCATTGTCAAGTATCAGAAGGGCTTTGAGTGGCAGTTCTTTTTCCAGCAAGAATTTCTTCACGGCAGGAGCAAAGGTTTCCAGAATCCATTGGTTGAAGATAGCTTGAGACACCCAGGCTTTTTGATTGGACTTCCAATGGACGGGCAGTTTGGACTTAATAACGTTATTTTGCTTAAAAATTCTTGGATTTTCAGAGTGACAAACCAATAGAGGTTTGAACTTGAGGTCTCCGCTCGCATTAGACGAAAACATAAGGGTAATTCTGTCCTTCATGGCTTTGTGTCCTGGCAATTTCTACTCCTCTTTTGTAATGAAGGTTTTTCTCGGCATTCTTTTCCAAAAATGACCCATTTCATCGGCATTGAACACTTGTTGTGGGCAGTATCCTTCATTCTTAATACATTTTCGAAAGTTAATAGAGAACTTTTCTGCTTCTTTCTTGTCAGCACTGCCAGCCTTACCATGCATAGTAACGCTGTGGATTCCACACCTTTTCTTAAATCTAAGAAACCACCCCCTGCTGGCTTTAAATTCTTCATTATCTTGATTGCTGCTACTTCCAGGGACGTTTTTCTTTAGATCGTCATAAATTATCTTGGCTTTGTGATAGATAATATTTTGAATTGTTAAGTCAGCTTTCACCTGCCTGTCCTTAATCCAAATCGCTGATAGCTTCTCCAATTCCTCGTGGATTGAAGACCTATGTTTTTCATTAAATAGTTTTGATTCTCCTTTGTCTACTTTGGCTGATTTGATTGCATCCTTATTTGTCAAAATAGTGAAAATGGTGGTCTTGCTTAGGCCAAACTCTTTGATGAGGTCACACTGTTTTACTCCACATTCACTCTTTCTAATTATTTCCTGTTACATTTCGACAGAAATCACCTTCCTGCTTTTTGTAAAACCCATGATATAAGAAAATGTTGAATTTAACTTAAAAGGACGACTGCTGTGATACATGCGTAAGTTAAGCTCAGTGACTAACGACAGCAGTGCCTGCGCGGGAGGATGCAATACATCGGCAGCGATCGTGGAAGCTCAGGTGACTTCGTTGTGTGAAGCGAAGTTTGTTGTATGAATCCTGAAATGAAAGAATAGGAAGTTCGCTGTGTGCAGCGTTTGTTGTGCGAGGCGTTCTTTATGCGAGGCACCACTGTATATATATATATATATATACAAAGAGAGGAGAGAGAGAATTTTTAGTATATCAATCTTTATTTTTTTATTTAAATCAAAAATTCTTTAAAATATTTTTATTTATTGTACATTTTTTAAAATTACTTTCATTTTTATTTTTATTCTGGTTATGCCTGTAGAGCTTTTAACAAGTTTCAATTAGTAATAACCTAAAGTATACACAGTCCAGTTATATGAATGTGACCAACAATTACTTTTGATTTGTTTGGAAATTTTTTTAAATGTGTGATTTGTTAAATAACTAATCACACAAGGCAAGTAACAGCACAATGCAGTTGAGCATATATAAAGGGTGTGTGAGGGCTTTGAAAAAAAACATAGTAATTGTTGGTAGCATATCTATTTGATGTAGTGTTTCCGAAAGGCTTTATTTCTTACAAAATACTTATTTTTAAATGACATTTTTTATTCATTTCTTTTGTTTATTCATTAATATGTACAAATGTTCTTTTTATTCATTTTGAAAAAAACTAAAATAAGTTTTAAAAAAATTAAGAAATAATACTTTTATTATTTTTTTCATTATGATTTTTAATTAACTTTTAACTATACTAAAACAGAAATCTCAATTATATGTATATGTGAATAAACTTGATATATATATGTGAGGATTTCAAAACTATTTAATAACAAATACAATGTCAAGTCAGTGTTATTAAAAAACTGTAATTTTATATAGAAATATTAGGCATTATAAGGAATTTTAGTTTATCTTCTTTTTTAGTTTATTTCTCGATACTCCTCTCCAGTAATTCTTCCTTTCAAGATGACTATTTTTCCAACAGAAAGCCACAACGTGGTTGCCCATATCATGACATAGTCAATTTCATATTTGACAATAACACTTAAGCCATCATGATCATATGCTTGTGTAGGTGTTCTCCAGATATGTTCCTCTTTTTGTAGGAAAAAGCATAAAAGGCAGTGCATCAGACCAGGTTACTTTCTTCCACTTATCATTTGACTAAGTTTTGTGAATGTGTCATTAAAAAACGTTTAGCATTAACATATGCGACAAGTGGCTTGAGAATCACTGCACTATCTTAAATTTTCTGTTTATTAAGGTGCATTTTAATTGTAATAATTGACATTGGAGTATTCAGTGCTGATTGAGCTGTGCAGTCATTATACAATTGTTCACATTTTAGGTACTGTAATCATCTTCATACCTGTCAACTCTTTCAACGAGCTTTTCTCTCAATTTATTATGTTGCTTTGATGAGCTGGTGTTGCTATGCTGTGTGTGTATTGCCATGAATTTAAAACCACACCTCTAAAAACACTTAAAAGTTTGAATATTTTGGTCACACTTGCTGTAGCTCTCAAGCTTTTACAGCCCAAAATCTGAAAGGGATGACATTTTATGCTTTTGTGAAACATCCAAGACCTATAGGACTCCAATAAGGCTACAAAATTGTTTAACTGTCTTCTTGTCCCTGAAACACATTCACAACACTTTTTTTATGTAGTCTAATAATTCTAAATGTACACTGCACTATCCTTTTTTTTACTAATGGTGGGCACTGAAAGCCTCATTACAACAAGGCCAGAAATTACTACTCATTTAGCCTTATCTGACACCTGTGATTCAATTCACGGAAGCAAGTTACCCATGTCACGCTACCGCAACCTGTTTATAGGGTAGGCAACATTCATCCAGCAACAGAAGAAAGGACTAGGAAACATACATGCCTGAGCCTGGATTCGACCCTGAGACTTTTAGCCTAGGAGTCAGGAATGCTAACCACTCAGCCATCGGTTGGCACTGAAAAATTGTTTACTTATTAATACACACACACACACACACACACACACATATATATATATATA
>JAPDSC010108036.1:685332-715169 GCA_026290005.1 Latrodectus geometricus
TATATATATATATATATATATATATATATATATATATATATATATATATATATATATATATATATATATAATAACAATAATAAATATGATCTTGTTACCCTTATAATTTTTATTCATTTGGACTATCATTCCAAATAAATTTATTGTTGATTCAGATGACATTGATTTAAAACACAGCAGTAAGATCCTGTCTTTCAACCATTTTCATCTGACTTGTTCACATCTTGTAATCACATAAATTGACCTTAGTGATCTTGTACAAAACTAAAGCTCTTTCATGATTACTCAGAATTATTTAATCTTGGGTTTCAGAGTTGAAATGCATTACAGAAAAGCATGAAAATAAATTCAACTCTAAGCCTACTTGTAGACTAATTTGTAGAGAAGAAAGACAATATATTATTATGGTGTAAACAGCCCATTTTAGATATTATGACTTGAACATAATCCAGTTGAGTAGTGTCTATATTTTGATATGACCAAAAATAATCTCAAAATTGTACTCTTCTGTGTCAGCAATACTTGTCTGTCTGTTCCTATCATATGATTTACTAATATAAAGGAAAATTATGAAGCTGTGAATTTATATTGAATTGAAGTCAAATGGTATATTTATGGAGATTTGAAAGTCATTGGATATTAACAGGGATGAATTTCAGCTGCTTTCATTGAGAATTTAGCTTTTTTTCTCTGAGAAAAAGAATATCATAAAAAAAAATTCTCTACTTCCATAAACAGAGGCACCTAAGAATAGAATTTATTCCTTGCACCAAAACATGACGTGAACAATTGTTCAATTGACAATGTCTTTCTTTCATTGCACATTAAATTCAATTTGACAAAGATATTTGTAAAATGTCTGGATAGAAAAGAAGTGGTTTTCCTGTTGCTGAAAAATATTAAAAAAATTATGTGAAGCAAAGATTAAAGAAAGGATTTTGTATTCAACCACAAATTAAAACAGTCTTTCAAACTGAAAAGTTTGAAAATAAACTGTCAGAAGCAGGAATGCAACTTGACTTGTATTCAAATAAGTATGCTCATTCTTTGAAAATGAAAAAGCCTAAAACTGATTATTATGTTGGTGTCATATTGAAATGGTTATTTATTATTTTTATGACTATTTTTAAATAGTAAATTTCAGTGTCATTGAAATGATATATTTTGGACTTATCTGTATTTCTTTCTTAAGAACCATGGTGCAAATATTGCTGTTCAGTTATGATAGTCTTATAAAGTAAATGCCTACAAAAATCATTTTAGAATTTCTGATTTCTATAATCAAGCTCTGTTTAATTTCTTTTTAACCAATTTTTATAAATTTGAGAAGTGAGTCTCCTATAAAAATGATATGTGATAGACTGAATTGGCTTTGATGTATGAATTAAGCACTTTTGATTTTAGAATCACAAAGTCTTATCTAGATTTGGGAAAAAGTTCAAATTTGTGGAATAGAGTAATCTTATCAATGTATCTGATAAGCATTCCTATTCTTAGCAAAGTATACTTCTTGGCATTGCATTTGCGGGAATTCTAAATTTTTCCTTAAAACTCAAGTGCCATTTTTTGTAGATCAACATGCAGCACATTAATAATTTGGCTATCACATTAATAATATCAAACCCCTTACCTTCCAAGGTAAATTTATGAGATTTGTTCCCCAGTGATATGGGTTTTCACACAGGCATGCACAGTTATGTGGTGTATATGAAAGGAAAAAAAGGGACACATTTTCCATTCTAATTGCTTACTTTTAGAAAACAAAGAAATACAAAACAAAAAAAATGTGAATACAAAATTTAAAATATAAAGTAAGAACATATAATGAAAAATATGTTACAACTAATCTGTTGTGTGATATATTTTGAAGTATGATTGGGGACACATAAGTCAACATCACATTCAGTGCATTGATATCAATATTCACATCGAATTTTTTTCTTAGAACAAACATAAAAAGCTATTATAACACACTAATGAAAATAAAAGCATCAGGATAAAACATTATGAATTACTCAAAAAGAAACACAAGTAATAATTGCAACGTCTAAACAAGAAACAGTTTCCCCCATTCCTATGAATATTCCCCTCTCCAAATTCCTCTTTCTTTGAAATAAGTTAGTCCATTATAAACAGTGTCAAGGACATTCTGTTGCATTCCAAAGCCATAAGTCTAGCTTTACTGGTAGCAGTGCATTGCAGAGAAGCTTCCTTCAGAAAGGCTTATATATACAATGAGGCATGCAATAAGTTAAGGCAAAATAAAATTTTACATCTTTAATATGTTATAAATTGAATCATCACTTACATCATATGTAAAACTAAGCCAAGAAGAAGCCATTTTATTAAAGACCTCTGAAACTTGCCTTTTTTCACTGGCTTCTATCATTCTACTATTTACCACACATGTATATATATCACAAATAACTTTTATTTATAGTAATATTTATCTCACATGATTATATGTAAAGTGTAATTTGAAAAACATTTTTGGAAGTTAATATAAATCATAGAAACAGTTTTTGCATTTTTTAAAATTTATCTTATATTTCATCTTCTCTTTTATAGTTTAATGATTTAGTAGTACAAGATTTTTTTCCCCAAAAACCTATTTAGATGTTAGTAATAAGTATGAGAATGAAGAAATTTAATGCTGTATTTTTTTTAAAATAGGGCTACAAAATATTAAAAACAGCTGTAATTAAAATTATGTATGTAGCTGCTACAATCTCTTGCTGAAAATTTTAGAACATGGATATTGTATTACATGTTATTCAATCTCATGGTACTTTTCCTTGTGTAGGAATATATGAGATGCCTGATAATTGATCTATATTATAACAATAAATTCTGCAAACAATGAAATGGAAATAAACTGATTTGTTATTTCCATTTCATTGTTAGAATATTTAGGATTTCTTCAAGTAAATCTGTAGGGCATTTAAAGTGTCACAGTGTTTTCAGTTATTTATAATAATAATGAAATAATTTTTTTAATATCTTTCGTAATCAAACAATTCTTCCGACTTGAAAGATGGAATTACTGCTCTTTGTTCAAAATAATTATAGATGTTAAAACGACTAATATATATTTCAATTAGTAATATGCATTTTATTTAATTGTATATATATATTTAACATTTTTAGTACTGGATTTCCTGATGAACAAATCAAAGGAGTTCTTCATAATATTGAAATGTCTACAAAACACCGAACAGCAAATTTTGGTCTTAATTGTGCATTGGTAAGCTCAGTCAAACTTTAATTAATTGGGAAGTTGTGTGTTTTTTTTTTACTCCATTTCTTTTGAATTTATTAGATTTCAATACTTTATAATATACATTAAGGAAAATAAATAAAATTAAGATTTTCCCATACTTAATAGGTTTTTTTTGTGGACGATAGTTTAAATCAAATTAATCTATACTATTCTAATGAATTTATTATGGTTTCCTTTCCTTTAACTAAAATTTGTTATAAATTCTGCAATAGTTTAAATTTCTTTCATAATTATTTGACTGGTATAAATTGTTCAGATCATGTTACTAATGACATGATAGTTTTCATAGATTATTTGGAACCACATTAAAAAAGTATTTTTTATTGTGGTGCAATAATGTCAGCTTTGTAATTGTCATAATCCTAAAAGTCCTGAATTATTTTCTATTTGAACTTGAAAGCAAAATAACACTTTTATTTTCAATGTAAAAGAATTTAGATGATTTAATTTGAAAAAAATAGGAGTGTTCTTTCAAAACATACAAGCGAATAAAAGACCGATTTTTTAATGACATCATTTGACATCAGTGACAAATGAAAACAACTTTTGTGGGTGATATCATAGGAGGTGCCTACTCATTACACATTATTCAAGAATTTTACTTTTTTTCCCTGTGTTCACAGAAAACAGAAATTGTTTATCTTAAGGATTTGAATGCAGTTGTCCTTCTGAAATCAGATTTATGTTGATATAATGTCATCTTTATCTTATTTCATTTTATATTCCGTTAAATGTCTAACAAGCAAGTTAAAAAATACTTGGATATTTATATATCCTATTAGTCAGAAAAAGAATGCAAGATAGTTAATAATTATTGTGTTTTCTTGAACATGCAGAATCCAAGTTAAAATTTTATTTCAGAAAATGATTTAAGTATTGAAATGTTGCTTCAGTGCTCCTTTAATAGATCAAATGTCAATTTGTCATTTCATAATAAAGTTAAATGCCCATTTAAATTCTTTAGAATTTTTTAATTTGATTGATATTGGTGCATGCAGTATACACAGTATCAACAATGCCATAAAGAAAGGTATATCAAAATTAAGTTGTGGCTTAAATTTTATTCATTGTCTTTGAGAATAGTTCAATTTGTCGGCTGCTAGAAGAGATTATCACAGTTCTCTGATTTCATTATTAATGGATTCTGTTGCTGATCCCTGTTTATAAAACACATGGAATCATGAATTGACTTTGGGACTCATTTTTGAACAAATAATTGAACAATATTCAGCTTCAAAAGAATTTTTTTTATTATATAATATTTTTTATATTATATAAATATCTATTATATAAATTTTATTTTTATATTTTATAATAAAAATTTATTTTTATTCAAAAAAATTTATGAATAAAAAATAACAATAAAAATTACTTTATTATAAATGTATAAAAAAAATTACATAAAAAGTTTTTATTATAATATATCATAAATTAGTGGCAAAAAGAATATTGCTCACAAAACATTTTGAAAGGGGTGAAAAATATGTAATTATATCAAAATTTTTAAAGGAGCCATTGAACTTATTGTATTTGCATTTTGTTGTTTATTTTTGCCGTATATTTTCTCCATATCATTAACTTTTTCAGAAAAAAACTCTCTTAAATATACTTTATTATTATTAAGTTTGTTTAGTAAGCAAAATCAACTGGTATGTATTATCTTGAACAAATTTTTGAAATCTGATGTTGGCAAAAAAAGAGTGCCTCTATACAATTTAAATTGCAAAGAAGTCAAACAATAGTTATCTCTTAAAAAATAGATGTTGATTCAGCAATAAGTAAATTAATTGTTTATCCTGAAAACAAAAGTTTCCTGCATAATGTTGGAAGTACTGATATGATAACTTGTTATTGCTTACAAAAGAAATTGCCACTTTCAAATTCTTTATTGCATGATAAACAGTACAGGATTGTTCACTTAATATTAATAATGAGAAAATATTACATTTGCATTATTCATGTATCTATTTGATGTATAGCATAAAAACGTTTAAATAAATTTAATTATTTATTTTCTGTCCTAGTCATTAAAATCTGGATGTTATTCTACTACTTGTTCTGATTAAAATAAGACTTTGAGCTAGAATAAATATGCATTAAATTTGACTATCTCATAAATAAAGTTTTTCCTAGTAAAATATTTTTGGTTTAATCTGATTTAAGTAACCATTATTTATTAAACATACTTCTTTCTGAAATTATTGTTTTGTATATTTCTTTTTATTAAATATTTTTTATCCGTCTTATTTTTATACAAATATTTTTCAGGCTGTAAAAACAATATGGAATCACAATGGCTGCCCAATTACTTCCTTAAAAGTGAACGATCATGTTCAATGGTTTCTGAAACAATTGAATGAAAATCCTACATTTTTACAAGACAAAATAGTACAGTATTTTAAGGTATCATACAAAATCAGATTTAATTTTTTTTAAAAACAAAGCTTGTCTTATAAACATTTGAAAAATATATTTTTACTGTTAAAAAATATTATATTCATTTCTGTTAAAATATTTTAAAGCATACTACACTTAAAAATTTTTTTTTTTACATTCTGAAATACATATTAAAATTTATCATCATTGATGTTGTAGTAGAAGATAATTTTGTTTTCCCTCATGTTTTGTTTCTCTAAATTGATGTATACTTTGTTGATTAGAATAATTAATCTCTCTGACAGAATAATCAACACAAGCTAACATTAATAATGTCCCCAAGTGAAACTTTTGAAATAGAACAAAAACAACAAGAAGAAAAACTTCTGAAATCTAAATTGAGCAAGTTATCTGATTTTGAAAAGCAACAGATTTATAATGAGGGTAAATTCTTGCTTATATTTATTTTGTCTTATAAAAGAAATTTATTAAATAAAAAAATGTTGATTATTTTGTATTATTTTTAAAATGTTACATTTTTTATTTTTGCTTTAATCTGTATTGTTTGGTATTTCTGTAGGTATAGAATTATCAAAACATCAAGCTCATATTGATGCTTCCTGCCTGCCAACTCTTAAAATAGGAGATGTAAAGAGGGAAATTGAGAAAACTCCTCTTAAATTTTCGAAAATCTGTAAGTTATTTTATTATATTTATATAAGGAATGAATTTGTTTGAAATTACATAATTTGTTAAACTGCCATTTTGGGTACTCCAAAAGTTAAGCTTTGCCCAATTACTTCTTGATTTATTATGATAACAATTTATGATAGAGAAATTTTACGCTAATTTATGAAAAATAAAAAAGGAGGCCTAATATGAAATATTATGAAGCAACAATGCATGTTAAAAAAAATAATAAATATTCTTATCTATATATTTGCATATGGGTGTGAATAAATAAGTATTACGTTCAATAAGGGGAAAGTAATTTATTCTAAAAGCAAACAAGAATGACATTAAACAATCATCAGTTTTGGAACTTGAAAGTAATTTGAAATTTGTTTGGAACAAAATTATTTTATGGTATAAAACATGCATGTTCAGCTGGTATAATGTTAGAATCGTTCTAATCAGTCTAAGGATGAATCTCATTGCTGACAAACAAGCATTGTATACCAATCAAATACTTTTTTAATTGACATGCCAGTTTGAAAAATTTATAAAATAAAAATTAAAATTGATTTTTTTATGTTATAAAATTAAATATTTTTATACTGTTTCCTTAATGTTTACAGAAGTCGTAAAAATGTTGAAAAAAGCGCTGGAAGGTGATATCTGTTATAAATAAATTTTAAGTGAAGCATTTAGAATACTTTTTGATCATATCAGTGTATGTATTATTATTTTTTTATTTTTTGATAAATGCTTTATAAGCTTTTAGAGTGATAAAATCATAATCTTTAGAGCTATTTTATTGAAAGGAAATTAATGTTTAAGTAAAATAATTTACATAAACAATTTTTTTATTAGATTATTGTTGATGTGCATTTTGATCCTGTAAAAGAGGAATACAATTAATCTTTCTTCTCTATTAACCCTTTGGTTCCTTAGAGGAATCCAAAATAAGATATTGAGTTACATGTCACCTTAGAGTTCATCAGCTGATTAATTAATTAAATCCTATCAACATCAGAAAATTGGTCCTTTTGAACTGCAAATAAGTTGATGTAAATAATTATTATCATAATAATAATTTCTTTTTTGTTCATGGAAGATTCAGTGAGATATAATTAGAATTTTTCTAAATTTTGTTTAACTTTTGAGTTCTGTACAGCAACTGTTAAGTAAAAATGTATGTAGTTAATGTTTACTTTTACCAAAATAATGTTGTGTTTATTTATTTAAAACTGTCCCATGGAACTTTAAAGTAAAAAATAAATGAATGAATTGATGTAAATAAAGTAATTCATAAGTTATATAACTCATAGTTTTAATCCTATCTGATCCTAAACTAATGATGATATCAAATCTTTACCTGTTGTTTCATTATTTTTGATTTTTATTCCCTCTTCAACTGACTATAAAAAGTGTGGGGTAATACTATCTTAGTTAGTATTAGATGAATTGAGCTTCTTAGTTTATTAGCACTTTGTATTTTATAAACTTTTTAAAGTGTTCATTCCATCTTTTAAGAAATTTAGCCTTGTCACTCAATATAATGCAATCCTTGTTTCTGCAAAGATTGGCTTTATGTTTGAAATATGTCGTTCAAGATTTATCCCATGAAAGAAGGTTCAGTTATCATTTCATGTTTTATGATTTACATCTCTAAAAAGGCATTCGTGAAATATTTTTTCTCAGTTCAGATGAATCTCTTCTTTCTACTAGGAATTTCATATTCCTCCAATGATGTTATAGAATGTCTTATTAAGCATCATTTTATCTTTGGGTCATAATAAGATAATTTGCAGCAACCAATCCATAATCTTGGCTTTTTAATTTTACCCATAACAGTATTACTTGTGCCCAAAATTGCTACATGGAAGCACCCACTTTCATTTATGATATCAATATTTTCAATAACCCTGTCTTTGAAATTTTTCAAGTTATGCATGTAAATCAAGCCTAGTTGATCAATTTTTTAATTGCTCATAATAAAGTTTTTCAGTCCTTTGGCCATGATGTTTAAGTGCATTAGATATTTTGGCCTTAAACCTACCCATTACCATCTAATAGTCAAAATCAAAGTTAGCTGCATGATAAAGTCTAATATCTGTGATGTGTCTAGAAATCACTATATGATCCATTTGGTTAAAGGTTTGACCATTTGATAATCTTCAGGTCATCTTGTGGATTCTTGTGTTGAAATTGCTATGTTGTGCTCAAAATGAATAAGTTCATTGCTATTAGCTATATTAGGTATACTATATTTTCTAATCATTGGCTTGTACTCAACTTCTATCCAAATAGTCGCCTAAAATAACTTTGACTTTGTGTTTTGCAAGAAGTGTTGATGAATGTATTTCCTGCACTCGTTTTACACTTCTCAAAGAGTTCTTTCTCTTCTTCATCCTTCTTTGAGCATCTATGGGCACATGAGCATTGTTAAGATTATAGTTAAATTTCTCTCTCAATCCAATTTTACTTAACTGTGAGGATTTTTCTACAAAGTCTTTAACAAGGTGTCTAATACATTTACCTAAGACAAAATTAACTTTTTTCCTTTTTTCATGCTATAAATATTCTCAATGAGTCAGTAAAGTTCCCAGCGTTCTATTTTGAATTGGTAATCCGATAATGGTAAATCAGTGTGCATAGGCTCGGGTGAAATAATTGCTAAGAAAATTACAGATGCTAATTTTAATTAATTTTTTTAGAGCATCACAACACCAAACAAGCATTTGAAATCAATCACATGGCTTGAGAAGCCGATAGATATATTTTTGAGACTGGGGTCTCTTACACACATAATTAACTAATGAACTTGGCTAAAGTATCCCAAACAATTAAACTATTCGTAAATAATGAGACTGACGTCTCCAATAATATATCCCTTATATAAGATGGCTTAAGAAGCCTAAACAATTAGATTATTATGAGACTGACGTCTCCAAACCATAACAATCCTAATGGCTTAGGACACCCAAAACAGAAGTTCCAAGTTACAGAGACATGTACATTCTGTTTCATACCCCTCTGTGTAATCATTCCGCCAATCTTTTCTTTTGGTCTCGAAGAGGAGGGGAGGAAGGTGTGGCCAGATGTTGTGTCTAAGTGCTTTCGATTCTCACAGAGTCCTTTGCCAATCCACATACATCAATCTTGTTACTATCCAATTGTTCAGTCAAGAAATGGTATCCTTTGCTTCAATACAAAGTGTGAAAGTTTCCTACTCCAATTCTTATGTCCTAAAAGAATTTGACTGGTTGTCTCTCAAAATTTCGTCTGGATTAATTTAAATAACTTTGTAATATGGTTTTTGTATGAGATAGAATTATTAACACCATGCCTCATTCTGGATGACCAATCCTCTTATAGGTTATCCCCCAAGATAACCAGGTGCCTCTAGGGGCAGTGTACTTTGTTATTGCCATTTATTTCAGTCATCCCTTATGACACACATGGGAGATGTTAGGGGATTCTCACCCCCTGGTCACCATAGTGGACTTTGATTGAATATTAACTAATAAAATATTTAGATTTTATATACATAGTATATTGAAAGACATTTCATAGCATTATTTAGTTTATATTTCTAATAAAATATTGAAACCATAATCTGTTTCAATATATCTTTTTATTAATTGTTAGTTTTAAATTCAGTTTTGAAAATTTTGATGTTTTTTCAAAATTTAAAAATCATAGTAAAATATCTAGATATTATTTTGGTAAATATTTATTTTAAATATTTTGAATTACATTTGTATCTAAATTATTTTAAATAAATTGAATTTATTTTCTAATTTAACTGAAAAATAAAATTGATGTAACCTTGTAGATGACAAATGAATTTATTTTATGTGTTCAATTTATATATGAATTTTACTATTGAAATAAAGGTTGTTTGCTCCTTTAAACAGTTTGATAAATTGCAGTACGGTAATATATTTTAATTAATTAAGCTAATTTTATATTTTAGAATTTTCAATTATATCATTTTTGAAATTGCATAGAAAACACAGAAATAATGCTTCAAACTCCTCATAAGCTACTTGGAACTTTTGGCATATATTTCCCATGAGTTTAAATGGCGCAGCTTGTCCTTTTTGGACCTTGCGCCAGAAAACCCAACCAAACCATGCGTTTAAAAATATTTCACATTAATTTAAGTAAAAAATTCATAAAAGAAAATAAACTTCAAGTAAGGATTAAAATTTGTGAACAAGAATATCATTTTATATTGCATTTATCTTTTTTTAAGACTTGTATTTTTGTTTTTCTTCAGAAATTGTTTGTATTTCTTTAATGTGTTGTATATTAAATATGCAATTGATTACTTCATAATCCCCTTATATGAATTGTATTTAGAATTCTTCCCATTATATGAATTATATGTAGAAAAATTCTTATTTCTTAAGTAATTGCAATTCTTTTTAAATTATGTTATGACAATTTCACTTCAGTAATTCAAACTTAAATTATATTCATCATAAGGATTTGTTCAAGTATTTAAACTGCAATTTTGCGAATTCACATTTTATTTTTATCAAATATAATTTTTTTTTCAGGAAAAAACTAAATATGAATTTTAAGTTATAATTTGCATCCATTTATTTTCAGGTGATATTCCTGTACAAATCTGTGAACAGCCTACAAATGATGTAGTTTATTTTAAGGGCATGTTGGATGCTTCTTTTCTGGATGATGAAGATATTATGCTCTTGCCATTATTTTGTTCAATCATTACACAGTGAGTTATTTCGTTCTTATTAAAAACAGTAATTAATTACATTTCTGTTTTTCAAAAAGTTACATACAGTAGATGCTGGTTTTTACCAACCCCTAATTTACAAAACTAATATTTTTATGAACTAATAGCTGGCCCCTATCTGGCACCATAGGTGAAATAATAATATTAACTCCTGTTTACCAATTGAAATTTGAAAAATCTCTTTTTTAAGAACTTTTGTTTTTTACAAATTGTTTTCTTTTTTGTTTTTATTTTATGATCTGATTTTTTTTTCTTCAATTTTTTATTTTTTATTTAACCCAAGAAATCTTGATTTATTATTGAAGAATGACAGGACATGTACAGGGATTCCAAACAGTGTGGGAACTGGCGTTTGATGGAAAAAAACTGTGGTGTCGAATTAGATTCCTATACTTCCCAGATGTAAGAACATAGAAAATGGGGAAAACTCTTTGGAAGTTTTAGCTTTGTTCTGTTATTGATTTCATTTCATTCAAACATCTTAATTGATGACATTTATGTTATCGAGAGGGAGATTGAGCCAGTTCCTTTGAGTATTTGTCGCAGTTGAAAAAGTGAACATGTTTATCAATTAAAGTAAAAAATAGAATTCTAAAAGATGTAAACCAAAAAATATTAAATAAGACAAAAATTACCAGAAAATATGGAATTCCTAAGAGTTTGATGGTTTTAAAAATTTAAAAAAAAAAATAAATAAAAAAAATAAATAAAAAAAAAATGCTTGAAAAAGGAAATAAGACAATCAAAATTTCTCCAACTTTGAAATACTTTAGAGAAGCAAAGTGGCTGAAACTGGAAAAAGTTTTATTTGTTTGCCTGAGAAAAATTATAGGAAAAGATTGTTCATTATAATGAAAGAGAAATCCAACTGCTTTGCTATGAAGCTGAACATAACAGATTTCAAAATATCAGATGGTTGGCTCTAAAAATTTAAAGCAAGACATAGTTTGAGCTTTAAAAAATTGTAAGATGAAAATGGAACTGTGAATAAAATTTCAGAAATTGAATGGAAAGCAGGAGCATTAAATCACTAATTTCTAAGTATGACCCAAATATGTTATTAACGTGGACAGCACAGTTGTGTTTTTTAAGAACTTATTTTAAAGAACACTTAGCTTTAAAAGAAATAAATATAATGGGTGTTAAAAAATTAAGCATAGAATTAGTGTTACTCTTAGGCAACATGAAGGGAACAAAATAACTGACTCTGCTTTTCATAGAACTCACATTGAAGTTCTAGATCTTAAATCGACTTATGTGGAGTTTCTCTTACCTAATGTAACTTTTTCATACAGCCCTTGGATCAGGACGTAATTTACCGCCTCGGGAGACAATTATTGTAAGGTAAATTTGCAAAAGGTAATAAAAAGCTTGGAAGGGCCTTATGATTTTCTAGGAGCTATGCATACATTAATTAATACTTGGAGTGATGTTGAAGGAAAAAATTTAAATATCTAGAGCATATCAACAATCAATCTTTATTAAAGAAACAACTGTAACAAAAGAAAGCATGATAATTTACTTGATGACTTGAGCGAAAATGATTTACTCATTTATAAACTCTGACAAAGAACCCTTTACTGCCTCAAATTTCTTTTGAAGAGATTTTGTATAGAGGATTACATGTGATATGTACAGAAGAAATATCAGATGATGAAATTATGGAAAATATGATAAATGCAAACAAACAAGCTTTCATATATCAAAGAAAGAATGTACTTTAAGTGGTAAGGCTTAAAGTACATTCTTCAGGGAAAGAACAGTAAAATGTTTTTATACATTAAAAAAATGTAACTTTAAAAATGTAGTTTTTAAACACAGTAACTTTATTGATAAAAAAAAATCAAAGTCTTGCACTTGTTATCATGGTTTAAGGTGGTTAAGGTTAAATTTTACTTCTTGTATATATTGCCAGCATATTGAACTGCCATTGCTACAACCATTTTTGAATTGTTTGAGCCTGTGGTCCTTCTATATCTTTAATCTCCTGCCATATTCAAAGAGGATAATACATGGCTTGCAAAATTGAAGAGTTCTTTACTTATCAAGTTGAACTGGTTTCTTGATCTGCTTTTTCACCTGCTTTATAGTCTGCAATAAGCACGTGGTCTATGCTTGCAGTAATTATCCCATGATACATAAATCACTGCTACACCAGATTAATTGTTGCAATATATGGAAGCAACATAGACAGCTATACTTCAGTGATACATCCAAAAAGATTTTTTGTTCTAGTTCAAGGTATCCAGATGCAAATATAGCCAGTAGTGTCAGCTACATTAACTATTGATTTTGTCATCATCCACACTTCGCAAGAAACTAATATCAAGCATTTGTTTTTTGTATAACCCATTATCTGCCTAATAGGTTTTGCTATGATATTTGGTCTTTCTTGGTGTTGTATTTTGAGTGGCCAGCAATATATATATATATATATATACATACATACATACATACACTGCTTGCTTGAGATCATTATTTTTTACTGACATTTTATTTTTGCTAAACCAAAGTACATAACTTTCTTTTCTATATTATATCATCATTCCTTATGAAAATATTTTTTGATCTAAAAGTCAATTGAAAATAAATCAATTTTTTTATTTCAGAATGGGCGCTGGAAAAAGAAATTATAAAGAATTTGACCAAGAAATTCAATTAAAAACTGGTAGTTTTAATGTTTTATTTCATCTTACTGAAAATCCATCTGATCCAAAACATTTTCACCAAGTAAGTATTATTTATTTTTAAATATGTTAAGAGAATTTATTTCTAATTTTTTTGTACATTAAATTATTGCTTTGCACGATTATTCATATCAATGAATAAAATATTTTTATGCTGTATGTTGTCAATGACCATGTTTTTATGTTAATGTGGCATTCCTTATGTAATCTACACTATATAATGGACATAAAGTAGTTATTAAAGGATAGTCACTTTATTGTTTTAAAATGCTTGCTGACTGTTAAATGGAAAGTTATACTGTAAAAACTGAGTAAATCCTTTGGAAAAATTTAAAATTGTTATGCCAAAAATTTGTCCATTAATTTTTTATCACTGATAAACTTCTGAATTACAAAATTTTTCAATAAAAATTTACATATTGAAAAATAGTTATAATAACAATAAAATGTTATACTATATTTCAATAGAATATATATTACCAATTGGTAATCTAAAAATAAAGCAAATACTTAGTTTGGCTCAATCATATTTTAAAATGAAAAGTGCATCTTTGAATAAAAATAATTGATATATCAGTGGACTCCTCTGATTAATCTTTTGTCATTAGCCATTGATTAATCAGTTTATTAAGCATCATTTTGTGAAGCTTAGTTGAATTACTACGAAAAAATTTCTTAGAACTTATTGTTTACCAAAAGCCGATGTATTTTTCATAAATAATTATTATGTATTGTCTCATCAATGTGATTCACAATTGTTGTTTATTTGGCTTTATAATGTGTAAGCCCATTTTAAAAAATCTCTTAGATTTGTAACTAAACACAATCACGAATAAAGATGAGGATGTTTTAAATTATATTTTAAGGGAAGAAAGTATACTGATACAAATTTCATAAATATTTCATAATAAAATGAAGCATCTTTGATGATTAATGCTAATATAATTTTTAATGTTGTACTCTACAATGAGGCTCAATATCAAAATATTTAATAATTTCTGGGCTATTTTACAAATATATTGAAAATTTTATTACTGTTACTTTATATTATGAATGCTTGCAATTTTAATAAATAGTTTTATGACATTTATAACTTGATTAAAACAATATCTAATATCTACAATTTTAAAAATCTATTTTTTATACTTTTCTTAGAATATTCTCATTTCATCATATTGTCTAGAAAGAAACATGCAGGACATGTTTGCTTTATGGAAAGATATTTTAAATGAGTAAGAATTATTTTATTCTTTAATACATTTTGGTAATTTTGTCTCAGTTGTGTCATAAGTCCTTAAATTTTTTACACATTCCATTATGAAAAATGTTTTCTTTAAATGTCCATAAAGATTGTTACTAATTTTGCTCTTTGAATTATAATCTTCATTGCATGTCTTATATAACCTACAGGATTATGTTGCTAATTAAGATTTGTTTTGATTGAAGAAAAGCTTAGTCTTAAATTTAAGGAAAACTTCTTTTACTTGTTTTTTCTCAATAATCAAGAATGCTAATCAATTTAATATCTATTTACAATAAAAATTAGCAAATTAAAGTAATTTTTACGAATGACTAGTTTATTTTCATTCTGTATCATTTTAAATTTTATCATAGTTTTTGCTTCATAAATACTTTTTAAATGTTTTATTTCTGATGCAAATAAAACATTGAAAACATGTTGATTTTTTTTTTTTTTTTTTTTTGAACAAATTTTTATTTTTGATGAAATTTCTAAATTTTACTTGAATCATAGATTTGTTAAAATAGTGCAATATTTCTAAATATTTTTTCAATAAAAAAATATATGTACTATTAAAACAAAAATAAATGTTTTTTAATGTTTCAAAGATTGCAATTGGGCTTATATTCCATTTCAATAAAGTGTTGAGTGTTATTCTTTTGTTCTCTCTTTTGATATATTTTAAGCAATTTATTACATTAAATTAATGGTTTTTAAGGAATTTTATAATGTAAGTAGATAGTGTTTAACATCTATACTTTTCACTTGCTAATATTTTTATTAACTTAAAAAAATATTTTTATACATATCTTTTTCTTATGTTGCTTACTACTGAAAACAGATAATTTTTTAAAATTTTGTATGATATTTTAACAGCATAATTAATTAACAATCACACTCACATTGTTAAAAAGCTCTAAGTATGTTCTAAAAAAATACATATATTTCTAAAACGTACTTCTTCTTTCATTAAGTAATACAAGCTTTTAATGTTCTTCAAAATTAACACCGAATTATATACTTCTGTTTAAAAATAAGCATGAATTGAAAAAAAACTAAAAATTAATAAATAGCCTTAAATTATCTTTTGATTTTGGTTCCTGCTATTGTTGAACAATGTGAAATAAGTTTTCCATTTCTACTTACTGTATACACATCTGTTAAAGTGAGAAAAAGTCTTCTTCAAACCACTGATATATGCTAAAAAGCCTTATAGCAGCTATTGGCTGTTTAGTGTGCAGTGTTAAATACTTCATGATTGACTCAATATGCTTAACCCTCTCACTGTAAGGCTTTCTTTCCTTTTTTTAAAAATCAAAATAGATTAAAAAATTTGGTAATTTTTTAAATTATGTATTTTAAAGCTAGCTATATTTTAAAAAGTTAAAATATATAAAAAAAATTTTTTATAAACATTCCATAGAGTTAGATCATAGGAAAAGATTGTCAGAAAATTAAAATTGAAAAATAATGATATAAAAGCAAAATTTTGAAAATGAATCTTGGTTAAATTATGATTTGTTTCATAAAATACAAAGGTGAACTAATGAAAATATGCAAATTTAGATTCATCATCATCTGCAGAGGAGAAATTCGTTCTAACTAACTTCAATGTATTTGAAGTCAGAAATATCATCAGTACTATCACTCACAGAATTCTTCTAGACATCTTTAAAAAATGCTACAAAAATTCTTTGCATATGTTAGCCTAGATCTAAATAAACAATCAAACATAATAGGAAACCATGAAGGATGAAATAATGCGTTTCACAGTTAAATAGACGGTTAAGTGATAGTACTGCCTTCGTCCAAGTTATCTTGTAATCCCAATAAACAATGAGGTATACTAAATGTATGATTGCACCTTCAACATTTGACTGCCTGGGTATTTGGGACTTTTTTTTACCTTTCTTCTCCTGCCACAAATAAATATCTCTCTGCTAAAAACTTTTACCATCATATGTAGTGGAACTTTCAACAGCTTTCTGCTGTTAGACTCACCACTATGCTGTATTAAATTTCACATATTGTATGTTTAGTTTCAATTACATTCATCAGAGAATGTATTCATCGTATCATGTTGTGTATATGTAAATGAACTTTATTTTCATACAGGGTATGCTTGGATGATGGAAATCGTCTCAGTCAGCTAATTAAACTGATTGCATCAGACAGTGCACAAGGAATTACTCATCATGGTCATTCATATGCTATGAAAAGGGCAAGTAGTGGTCTCTCACCTTGTGCAAATGTAAGGGAGAAGACATCAGGCATATCTCAGGTTTGTTTCTTAGTTTTTATTCTCAACAAGTTATATTAACATATCCATTGAGTGTGGCGAATCTTAGAATTAACTGCAATTTAGCAATCATTGTGCTACTTATATAGTTCTAAATTTACTTCTGTAGAATGATTTAATTATGTAATTTATTTTGGTCTGTTAATTTAGCTCTTTATGAATTAAAGTTGATAATTAAAATGAAACATCACATATCTACCAAATTGTTAAACATTTTTATGGGGACTATGAAATATAGCTATTTATGTGTGACTTTTCAACACAAATTTTCACTGTTTGAACTTTCTTTCATATTGCAACGTTTTATGCAAAAATGGTAAATTTAGTTAGAACAGAAATAGTCTTTTGTTCAATTTAGTGTTTTGTTGATCCTTTTTCATAAGAGTAGAGTGAAGAAAACGTTTTGTATTATTTTAAATGGAGTGTAGAAATATTTTCAAATAAAATGCATATAACAAAGCAATTTTAATTGGTTTCATGGTGAGGGAGGATGTCTTGTACTCTATTATGCAGAATGTGAGAAATCATTTTAGTAATCAAGAAAAGTAGCACATTCACAAAAACTTTAAAATATTTTTATTGCAATGAGAATTATGATTTGGAATTTACAAGTTCTTTTTTTGGTGAGAGAAAACAAAACATTATCAATTAATTAAAAAAAAATTTTTTTTTTCTTATTTTAATCATTTTTATGTCAATGAAAGTTTTAGTGCAACTTATTTAGTGAATGCATTTTATGTGTAAGTAGGCTATAATATATAGTCAATGACTTTTTTTTATTTTTAATCATCTAAATTACCTTAGATGATATGTCATCAAAGACCTACATAGTTTCGCAACTGGTACTGGGCAAAATCATAAATTAATTTTGTTGAAAAATGGCCATTAAAAAAGCTATTTTGTAATAGTTAAAATATGTAAAAAAAAAAAAAAAAAAAGGATTGTGAAAATGCATCATAGAAGAAAACTTGAAGGAATTGTGAAAATAATCTAAAAAATGTGTCAAATTAATATCAGTTACTAAATTAAACATTGTATTGCTTTGATGGGAAAATATACATATATATTATGCAGTCTTAATAATGAACAGAGTGAGGAAACTTTTTAGTAATAGAAAATTAATATGTTTCTAAAGAAATATTTTTGAATAATCTAGAAAGCGCCTGATATTTGATATAATTAATCAATAGAAGAATTTTCTAAAACTACTGACTTTAGAAATATTGCACTTTTTTATATAAAATCTTGAAAGATTATTTGTTAGTAATAAACGTATACTATGCTTAAATTTTGCATTTTGTAAAAAATAATAGTATTTTTTTACAAGAAGAGAAAATACATTGAATTCAGCTGGAAGTGTATCAAATATGATTTCAAAATTAAATCAATGCCTAGTTAATGCCTTTATAGTATTTAGTTTTTATTATAGATTGTAAGAATATATTCGCTTTGGACTAGAAAATTTTTTTCATTATATATCAAGTTTAAATTTTATTATAAGATTTTAAATTGTTCTTATTTCCAATTTATTACAAATTTTTTTGTCTTATAATTATTTATATTTGTTTAGATTTCTTATCTGAAAAAATTGGCTGAAATGGATTGTCATTCTGAGATTCTTGAAAAATTAAAAAAACTCTCCAAAATTTTATTGAAACAAAAGTTTTTAAAGTAAGTTTTTTTTCTGTTTTGGTGTTTTAATTAGCATGTATTTAATTTACTAAATTATAATATCTGTTTCATGGTAAATATTTCTTTTTCTAGATTTATGTTTTGATTAAAGTATTAAAAATTGTTGGATTTTACATTTTATTTAATACTTCAAAATCTAAATGAAATTTTTGTTTCGTTTGTTTTAGATTGAATTGAGAACAGAGTATAATAGTCAGGATATTGGTCTCTGGTTAACATAACATAAAAGATATTTTTCAATTCAAAATTTTGCCTACAGCATCCTCATTTAATTCAAATAACGATTAACTATGCTTTAAATACATTTTAAATAGCTTATCCTACAATGTAATTTAAATGTGTTAACATTTCTTTTTAGAAATCTTTTCATCTAAAGAATAAAGGCATGGTATTCTTTTCCTCCTTTCAATTTTGTCAGCCATGCAAAACTCCTGGAAATGAATTCATTATTTTGCCACCAAGTCTTCCTTTCTTTCCACTGTATTTTATTATTATTTTTGGATCTTAAAAATATTGATTTTGCTCATTCTAATGTGTGTTAATGTATTCCCATGTACATCATCAACAGAAAATGTATTTGACTTCATTATTTAGTAACTTTATAATTTAAAAGAATTTTCCATCATTTCACATTCGACCACATTCAATTTGTTTTTAGCTAATCTATATGTGAGATATAATTTCACAATGCAAAGTAGTATTTTGAAAGTCAAATAGTAAGTAATAGTATTTTTTCAAATTTGAATTTCCCCCTGAAATCTACATTTATTTTTTTCTGAAAAATATTATCAAAAGTAATCAGTTCAGCACAACTTAATGTATGAGATAAAGGTTAAATATTATGTAATAATTTTTAACACTCATTTTGTGTGTGACATATTTTTTTTTTTTTAAAAAAAAACATTTTCTTAATTAATACTAAAATGAAGTTTTTTTTTCTAGGTGCTCTCTAAATGCTACTCCAAGTATTATGCCTTCAGCATTGAATAACTTGGGCTCATTTATAAATGATATTGAATATTATAAGAGTAGCAGCTGTAATACCAATCAGGTATTTGCTATGTTAAAAGTTAACAAAATTTTTTATCAAAATATTTTTCTCATTAGAAAAATTTTGTCATCATTATTTTATGAAAAATTTTGTCATCATTTATTGACACAACTATAAATATTTTATTATTAGTTGAAGAGAAATCGCTTATAGTGAGAAGTTTTCTGTAATATATTTATTAGAGCTTAATATATTTTTAACTTTTGCAATATATCAGTTAATGATATAATGAATGGTAAATAAGTGAAGAGAAATAAAATTTGATAAAATATATTGAAATCAAATATTAAATTAATAAAAATGTTAAATATATGAATCATTCAATTTTTACATATTTAGACATAATTAAGAGATTTTAAGAGGAATTACTTTTATCTTATACAATTTTCATGTTCAGAAAAAGAATTAGAAATATACCAATAAAAAAATAATTATTTTTTAAAATCATCTTAAATTTGATGTGTAAATGTTAGTAAAGTATTCACACAAGGAACATTTATTATAATAATACTTCTTTAAAACTTTAATTTTTGAAACAAATATATCTTTAAAACTTTAAATTTATATATTTTGTTTTGCAGTTAAATTAAATTTTTAAAAATATGTTACCATTAAATATTTAAAAATATATTGCAAATTTAAGTTTGTAAAATTACATTTTGTTGTCATTATGTACAAAGAATTTTAACTCCTAAAGATTTTTTATTGATGTTTCATTAGGTGAAATTCAGTCTACAAAACAATCAAAAATCACATTTTGTTTTGCCTCTTTCTGTTAATTATTTAGGACAAAGTATCTTGACTGTCCCATATTGTGATCCTATTTATGCAAGGTATGTAAAACACATTAAATCTTTATTCAAATCATTAAACAAATTTTAAAAAATAATAAACATTTTGCTATAAATGTTGATATTTGTTGTAGTATGGAATCCACTTTAAACTAAATTCTTTTAAACTCAGTCTTTCTGTTCCATTGATTATCTATTCATTGGGATTCTTCCTTTGAGCTTTACTATATGGTTTAGTGTATGATGCATTATTGAAATTAAATCGGAAAACAGTTTTTTACAATTGTTTTTAATTCAATTTTAAAATTTATTTTACAATTCAGTTTGAAAACAATTATAAGAATGAACAACAATTTAAATCAGAAAGCATTATTTTTTTCTCAAATGCCATAGATGAAATAAAATATTTTATTTCTAAAAGAAAATGATTAAAGTTTACCAGAGTATGTTAATTATTTGAGTTTTTGTTTTAATATAAACTTTAACTATTTTGATTAAGAATACATCTGAATTAATATCTATATAAACTTTCTGCTTACTGTAAATTAGTTTTTTTATTGCAATCAATTAATATTTCAAAAAAATTATGTTAGAGCATTTAATGCTCTCCTATCGTAAAAAATGAATAAAAAATTACGCATTCTACTTAAAAGGTATTTTTGGCTTAATTTTAAGTATAGATTATTGAAAGATATACTGATATTTGCACCTTTTCACCATGTGTTAATGCATTTAAAATCCTTAAGCAAACTATAAAGCATAAATTAAAATACTTTTTATTTTAAAAAATAATAATAAAATAAAAAATAATTGAAATTGTTGACTTGAAAGCTGAAATGAACAAGAACATCATTACTTCCCTGTATGTGTTCAATGTGATTGCTTTTATTCAACCTAGCTGTTCTACAATGTAATAGTAACTAAATAAGATAACCTTAAAAAAATTTCCATGAGCATTATCTGATAGAATGATAGACTTGAAAAAATTTTAATAAACATTTTTTTAATTATGCTCTTATAATAATATCTCGTCGTATGAAACTACTGCAATATTAATTTCAAGATTGTAATTCATTAATTACAATAAACATTTTTGCTACAAATAGTATCGTCACTGACAACAGACATAATTAGTATTCCTAAAATCAATTTTATGCAAAATATTTGTAAAAAAAAATTTCTGAATTTCATAGTTTGGAATGACATGAAAACAATGATTGTTAGAAAAGCATTAATAAACTAACCTTGTTAAGATCAACATCATGTTGTCCCCCCCCCCTGAAAAAAAAGCAGAACTTTTCAGTTGTATTTAATTCTGCAAAATCTTTATTTCATTTATTAACACATTAAAGGTAATACCACAGTTCTCCAGTACGACTTGACAACATTATTGGTGCCCTTTAAAGTACATAAGATTACTAAAATAAGAAATGCTGAAAAAGCTGAATCTTTCAAATGGTGTAGCATATTTAATAAATGGTGATAATTTATGGGTTCTCTATCTTATTATTTTTAATTTTATGATCTAAAACATTTTTTCCCATTTTATCAAAAAAGTAAAAAAAAAAAAAAAAAAAAAAAGTGATAAATTCTTTGAATTACACGATTTTTGTTAAGTTTGATGAAAATAGGCTTGCCTATTTAAAAAAATTTTTTATTTTGAAAATGAAATTAAGCTTAATTAAAGAAATAAATAATACTAAGATATTACCACCCTAAATTCACATGAATAATCAAATGATAATTATTCATACAGTTTTGTTGCTAAATCTTAATTATGTGATTTACAAAGTAATTATTATTTACATTATATCAACGATGTATATTTTTATTCTTCGATTATTAAACTTTTTTAAAGGGTTATTAATTTTTGTTGAGTATATTTTTCATTTATATTTAACAAATCTGTTATTTTATTATTAATGATTTATTGTGATAACTTATATCAATTTGATTTTTTTCTAACAGCTTAAAAGTTGCTGCAAAATTGCTGACTTCAAAGTTTCTTCATGCGGAAATAAGGTATTAATTTTGTGTTCTCATATTAAAATAGTAAATTTTTGCATTAAAATTATGAAATATCTGATTAAACAATTAAAATATATTTTTGATATAAAAAAAATTTTTTTAGCAGAAATTTAATTTTAATATGTATTTTAAAATATATGATTATGATTTTGCAAACTTATTTTAAAAGCTCTTGCAAAAAATATTAGGAAGGAATCAAATATTTATATTTAAAATTATATGTTATTTGTCATACATATTATCATTATTACTAAATGAAATTAGAGTAAATGTTTAATGGATCTATAGAATAATTTGTATCAAAATTTCTTAAATATAATTTTCAACGTTTTACTCTATGTAAACCAAAATTATATAAAATTCTTGTAGTAAAGAATGAATAGTTCTGATTCTCATCTTTCCTTATCTTTAGTGAATAAATATCTGTATAATCCACATTCATGTAATAATGTATGCATCTCAAATTTAATATGCAAAACCATTGACTTATAACTAATGCCAATTTTCAATTGTTCAGTTAAACTTAATGCAAAAATCAATAATTCTTTATTAAGCGTGTAAAATTTTTAAAAAGATTTTAAAATGAAAGATTAACTCATGATACTTGTACAAAAATATAGGTAAAAAGTTGGTGTAAAAGTACTTCAAAAAGCTTCTAAAAATAAACTAAATATATTGAAAAGATGACTTGCAAGTTATAAGACCTGCGAAGTTATTGTTGTTAGTACAAAAAATTATTTTTTTCTAGGTATTTTTTATTTCATTTCTTTAGATTTAAAGTCTCCATTTGCTAAATTGCAAAACCAACAATAATTTTTTTCTAAGTGATCAAAATATTATTACAGGATACAAATAGTTTAAGTAATAAAAATGGAGATTTAATTGAAAATAATTGAAAACTTGTTAATTAGAACATTTGTTATGGTAATAAAATATATTTTATAGTTAAATCACTATACTTTAAGTTTCTCCTATGTTAAAAACTTTAAAGTTCAGTGTTTTGAAATTTCTCCTCAAAGACTGGAGGAGATTTTAGAAGAAAATATTTACAAAAGAAAATCATACTGCAATATTTCTACTGATGATGTAGACATACATTTTTTGTAGAAATAAATATCTTAGATAATGATTTTAGGCATTATTTTTTAATACTGTTTTGGACTATGCTATCATACAACTTTTCATAAAATAACATGGAATCTTTAAAAAAATTCCGAATTATTAGATATATTTTATTCAGAATTTTCTTTGTTTATTAAATAAAAGGGATGTAATTTTAAAGAAAAACTACATATTTCTGGGTAAAATATTGAAATTAAAATAGGAAATACAATTTCTTTTTTAAAAAGTCAAGTCTAAAATCTCATAATTATAAAATAATGTACAATTATATTGTAATTTAATATTTTTATAAAAATTAACTTTGTATTTTCTTTTTCAGTATAATAAAAATTTATAATTTTGCATAATTTTTTGTATTCTTACTTTTTAATGGAACCCAAAATGTGTGATAGATCCTGTAATGTTACAAATTTAATTTTATTATAGTTGCTATACTGCTGAAATATTTTCTTTTTATTATTAATTAAATTTTGTATTTCTTTTTCTTCTGGGAACGACAGTACTCTTAAAAACTCATATGGAAGTTATAAATCTTTTCCATTTCTCAAGATTAAAAGGTTGTCAAAATATTTAAGTGTAATTCAACACCAAAATAATTTAAATGTGCTGATTTTTTATAAGCTATTGAATGAAAATTACAAAATATTGATAAAATATTAAGATTAATTTATTTAATGTAAATTATTTTAATTTAGAGAAAAAGGAGGGGCTTATGGTGGAGGAGCTTCTTTAAATAAAGGAGGTCATTTCTTATTTTATTCATACAGGTAATAAATTTAGCATTATTTATAGAACAATTTTCATTTTATAAAACAAACCATCAAATGAATTTTATAACTATAAAAGAGATTAGGGTGAATTTTCTTTACTTAACATTTAAGAGATTTATATTTGAATAATTTTTAATGATTGCTTTTTCCTTTTGATTATGTTTTGAAATTAATTACAAATCGAGCTCAAAAAGCTAAGTTATCAATTTGTAAAAGGGTATGTTCATTTAATTGTTAAAATTTAAATCATGCAAGTAAATGCCTTCTGGCTAATCTTTTTTTGCTAGAAAAGTTGATGTTTACAAATCATCCATTTTATTCAAAAAATATATCATCAAATATTGTAAATTTTGTAAGTGTTTTAAATGGGGTAAAAGAACAGAGAAATTTTGTATTCCTTAAAGCAAATTGAAAGTTTTACTTTAAATTAGTATTCCAATTTTTCAATCAGAAAATTTGAATCTGCATTCTTTAAAATGAAAAAATAAAATGTGAATTTAAAAATAATGTAAAATATTAGAACAGTCATTAAATTGCTACATCACATCATTTGATAACTTTTTTTTTTTAGCATAAATAGTTTACAAACTAATGCAAAGTGTCAAAAAATCAAATAGTATGTATACATTATGTGATTGCATTTTCCAAGTGAACACAGATTGTTTCAATGAAAAACTGCATTATTTTTTTTTAAACAAAAGGCATATATTTTGTTTCTTTCAGACTTCTCAACAGAAGTCTCAAAGAAAAAAAAATCAAGTTAGTTTTTGAAAATTTATATTTTTATATACCTCTTTAAAAAGTAACCCTTAAAGGTTTGTAAATTTCTGATGTATAGCAAAACCTTTTTATTAGTTTTGAAATAAAACTTATGCTTATTTTTTTAAATTCAATTGAGCAATGAATAAATTGATTTAAAATTTTTATAATTTCTCTATAGATTATAAAGTAAAATAAAAGATTATAAACATCTGCTTAATTTATTTTTTTTTTTTTATTTTTTTTTTTTATTTTTTTTTTTTTTTTTTTTTTTTTTTCTCAAACAATGAACAAATGCATTTGCATTTGTAGCATACAATTTGTAAAAATTGTTATCATTTCAAATATTTTTAGAGACCCAAATGTTGATAAAACATTGAAGAGTTTTTCTTCTGGTATAAATTGGTTATTGGAAGGTTCTTATACCCTTCAAGATATTGATGAAGCTAAACTTGGTGTCTTTAGTGAGGTAATGCATGCTTTGTTTATGCTAAATCTAGACTTGCTCTTATTTCTTTCTCCTTTAAAGTGAGAAAAATTTATGCTTATTCTAACTTATTTTTCAAGTTTTTTGTAATTTAATGTTTGTTCTACTTCCAATCACTTTTGAAATCAATGTCATCAATCAGGATGTTGTTCAGGTAAAAACAAATCTCCAGCTCCATCTTAAAGTGAGAATAATTATCATAGTATTTAACAATTTGAAATATCGCAATGTCTTTCTAAATTTTATGAGACTTCATACAAATATTAACACTTGTAACTGCACATTTTTCATGGAATTTTTCAAAATTGAGCTAAATAAAAATTTTTTTTTTAAATCCTTTAAATAAAAATGTGTTGTATGTTTACATATTGAATATTATTGGAAACTGAAAAATTAGGAATTTTTTTCTAAATACGATCAAATTTTTATGGGCTAATTTTAAACATTAAGATTGCTAATAGGTTATATTTAATGTTAAAAATAAAACAACATAGCACTGGAAAGAAATGCTGAAATTATGAGACTTTAATTAAATAACAAATAACTATCTAATGAAAAATTTTATCAAATACTTGATGATGTGCGTTTTTTCCCTTAACTGAAATTGTTGTGTGCTTAAATTTTACCCAGGAAATATTAAGTTCAACATAAAACAGTCATTTTTGAAATAATAAAAGCATATTATCAATATACAAACTACCTTTCCCAAAGTATTGTATCTTTAATTTTGCAAATTCATGTGTGTCTTTGTTTATGTATATACACAATTTTGAAGAAATTGCTACACTTGTAAAATTTATAACACAAACAAAAAAAGATAATAATACATGGTAATGATTAACTTTTCAAAGCATTCATGTAAAATAATTGATTGTCACAACATCTACAATGTCACTGATTGAAGAAATTGCTTGGCAAATTTGATACATGAATAGCATTGCGCTGTGAAAAATTGTTGTCATGCTTCATGCAAGAAAGAGGATCAATCTAATCAAAGTCAAAAGGGCATACAAGCATTTTTGATCTTTCAAAATTGTAATTTATTGTTTTGCAACATTGATATTGTCATTGATCACTCTCTGTGACTGCAGAATATCGAATCAATGTATATATAAATTAACTGTAAACTAAAGTATATGAAAAAAAGTATGCATTTGAATATATTAAGAAAGAGTTATCCTAAGGAAGTTTATTTTTCTCCAGCAAAAACAATAAAATTGTATTAAAAAGGGCTAGTTTGTGCTAGTTTATGCAGTTTTACATTAATTGAAATATATTCAACTTAATGTAAAACTGCATAAAACGATCGATAAATATTTTATCATTTAAGGTTTTAGTCTATCTAATTTTAAAAGTGGCACCCCTATCTATGTAGGTAAGGGTGTATATGTATTTATATTTGACATTGTATTTTATCGGTATTTTAACTTTTGATTCTTTAATAAGATTACCTAATCTTTATGTAGTTATTGACCCAAATAATATGCTTTTCATGCTGTCATATATTTCACCAAAATATTTCAGACAACTTGATATTGAATTTTGAGTTTCAATTATTAATCAAATTAATTATAAATTAATGGAGGCAAATTAATCCTGGGAAAAGAAATCTTGATCTTATTGTTTAAAATATAAACCCTGTCCAAAAGAAGCGGTTTTAAATTTATATGTTGTTTGCAAAGACTTAAGAAGTATCCTGACTTCACAACATTTAAAATCTGAAAATCAAATATATTAAAAAATAATCGATGTCAAATGAACAAGAAACAAAATTTATAATGTTTATCTCTAAGTAATTGTATTGAAATTATATAATTTATCTTTTTTGGAATATATGACCGGAAAATTTTGTTTTATACTTATAAACACTTCTGATTTTCACCATAATTCTAGATTTTTGAAATCTTTTCAGTTTTATAAAAATTAAGTGATGAAAATATTTTCTGTGCAATTAGAAGTATCACTCGATCAAAATCAAATTTTCGTTTTCACTATTTAGAAAAATAATTTTAAAAAAAAAAATCTCACTGTGTCTCTAATATTTTAAAGTTATTAAAAATCCTTTATGACAAGATGGTTGACAATATCATTTTAGAAATATTTCCTGTTGAAAAATGTATGTAAAAAAATAATAATTATTTTACAACTAAATATTTTTTTTAATTCTTTATGTATTTTGGAATTTAAATGGGAATATTGTTTATATAATTAATAAAAATATATTAAGAGATGAAAAATTTGAAATTTAAAAATGCTTTGCAGTAAAATCAGGATTTAACTTAAAATGGGAATATAGCAAAGTATGAATAATAATAACTGTCAATAAAAACATTTTCTTATGTTTCAAAAACGTATTCCAATATTTCATTCTGAGATTTAAAAAAAAAAAAAAAAAAAAAAAAAAAATTTCATTTTTTACCACCTTTTCTTGGCAAATTTCGAAAATTGAATCTTGCTCTTTTGATTTTTTCAAAAAATTGTTATCTTTTGACAATTACTTGCAATATACATTTTGTAGTAATAATAAAAGTATTTTCAGAGTATATTAAGCTAAATTTAATTTTATATTTCCAAAAAAGGGTATTAAAAAGGGGTATATTTCCAATACAACTTTTATAAATGATTGTAGAATTGTAATAAGAATGCATCTTTATCTCAGTGTATTTTTCCAGATTGATTCCCCTGTCCCTCCTGGCTCAAAAGGGCAATTATTATTTCAAGACAATATTTCAGATGATATGAAAGAAAATTTGAGATTACGAATCTTAGATTGTAAGAAAGAAGATATTATCTCAGCTGCTCAGAGGTATTTTATTTTATATAAATTAATCATGTTAGTTAAGTGTTAAAAAAATCATTAAATTTATTAACTTTTTTTATCAATATCAAAATTTGTTACTGATACTTTCGTGTTTAAATAAATGTTGAGTTTAATAAAAATGTATTTTATGTGATTAAAATGTTAACTATTCAGTTCATTCAAATTTTGACCTATTATTCTGATTATTTTTTTAAAGATATTGAATCTTTTAAATAAAATAATAATAATAATTTTATTTAAAAGATTTAAAGGAAAAATA
Organism: Latrodectus geometricus; assembly: GCA_026290005.1. NCBI lineage: Eukaryota > Metazoa > Arthropoda > Arachnida > Araneae > Theridiidae > Latrodectus > Latrodectus geometricus. The sequence continues at coordinate 714,429 of JAPDSC010108036.1, forward strand.
TTTTTTTATAAATTTTTACCTAATAAATATATTAAATCAATCAATTGAAACGCTTCAAACGTTTTATTTCAATAAACATGAAGTAACCTCTAAAATAGGATGACATTATTTTTTCTCCTTTTATGAAAGAGAAACTTTCATAAAAGCAGAAAAAATAATGTCATCTTATTCATAAAAGGAGAAAAAAATAATGTCAAGGCATGCTAAATATTTATCATATATCTTATTTATTTTTAGATTTATGATATGCTTATAACTACTTCGATTATTAGCTGCTAAGAGCTTTTTTTATCATTCTAATTTATCTTATATTTCTTTTTATGAGATATTTGTTATAGATTGATTTTTAGATATTTAGTACAGAAATTGGTAATTTCAATGTTTATAATGTAGGTTATTGCAAATATATTCATTTTCATCTTTTGTTCATTAATTTATTTTTTAGTACTATCTGTCTGATAAGAAAAAGTATGAATGATAACTACAATACCTTTTCTAAAATAAATTATTAAGTTTCAATATCAATTTTATTAAAAACAAAATCTCAAGTTTTTTTTATTTTAATTTGAGTAACTTTTTTAGCTCAATTAAAATTAAAGCGAGAATCTTATATGTTCTTTTATTATTATTATCTTTTTGGTATATTTAGTACAAATAATACTTCTGCTTTTTATTTATTTAAGAAAAATAATTCTACCATTTTAACTACAAAATTCTTATTGTGTTCCCCCTTAAAACAAA
>JAPDSC010108036.1:720169-744816 GCA_026290005.1 Latrodectus geometricus
GTCCTTTTGCTTCGGACTAATTCAAGTGTTCAATATGAGTGAACAATCGGATAGTTCACTTCATTTGATTCGAAATTGTTCAGATGAATATATTTGGAAAGCATAGATTGTTACGAGATGCAGAAAACTATGTATTTCAAACGATTTCCAATGAATTCCTGCAATGTGCATGTTGATACAAGTCGTTTAACCATAGCTAAATAGTTTTGAAAGCATTGCATCATTTTCTTCTGATAACTCGCTCTATTTGAGTTCAAAAATACTTTGGAGAACATTTTGTTCGCAAAACATTGACTGTTCCAAGTATGCGAAAAATATGACGTCTCTGTGGTTTGAACTCTGAGAATCGAAATTATAAATATTATTTAAGTTCATTTTGCTCATAAACCAATTCCATTTTTAAAGATCAAAGCATCGGTTTGGGAAGCTATCTTCCATTGAGTGGAGCCATTAACAGATTGACGATTAAACAGAAGGTAAAGCAAAATAAAAAAGGCAAGACTAAACATCCACTTAATGGTTAGTTTAAATCGGCAAAAACAATTTAAATGTTTTTTTTTTTTTTTGGATATAAACATATATATATAAAGAGCCTTAGCTTCATTTCTATTGGAAGGAGTTTGCGCTTATTATTCTGATAAATAACTTAAGGATTTTAGAACTGAAGCATTATTTTGACGTAATGTCTTCATAATTTTTGCATAAGCATACTATCATGTACATGAACAATTTTGCAAATTCTGTTTTTGTTGACTTTCTTTAAAATTTTAAATTATCTTCTGGTGGTATGTTGAAAGAGAAAAAATATATAATTTCCACAAAGGAAAAAAATTTATTATTTTAGTACAGGATTCTGCCCTGTTTATTGCAACCAAATTCAAAGAATGAACAAAACATGGTACATAATCTGCAGTATAATTAATATTTTGAATTCTTGCTTGAACATTTGAACTGAGCTAGAAGCTCTTGTACTTTCGGTTCAACAGTTCGCTGGTTTGAATTCCACCTTGTGTTTGGATGTTTGTAATGGTTCGGAATCCGATTTAAATTATAGGTCGCTATCTAATTGGTCCTCATGTGCAAAAAATGACCTTTGAGCAACCAACAAACCAAACCGCTTGAACCCCGTTAAGTTGGAGCCCCCACCAACTTTATCCTTTGCAATCCTTTATGTTCCACAAAACGTGTAGCCTTATGTTGGTTAAATTTTGCACAAGTTCATGATCAGGACCGAGGTGCCGCAAAAATAAAGTTAACTTATCTATATTTGTAATATCTCGCGTAGAATGCATTATAATTGAAAAATATATGTCATTTATCGCTCCTTTAATTATGACATTTAAGACTTTTTTTACCCATTAATTCAATAAATAGAATTTGTAGATAAATAATAATTGTATTGAATTTTAAGATAAATAAAATTATTATCTAAAATAGAATTTGTAGATAAATAACATAGGCTCTGCTTTAATTACTAGCTTTTTCGACATCCTTAACTAGAGATGTATCAAATTGAGCGATGAATTCGAGTCAATCCAAAAAGTCCCCATACCCAATGTTTCTTTAAAAAAGCTATACCTTTTGTTAAAAATATGACATTTTCAACAACTCTAAGTCTAACCGCCTTTATTTTACTTCACCTTGATATTGCTTGATTAGTGCTGAATCAAATTTTTCTCTAGTTTTAAGTCTGTTTAAAATGGGTTTCCTGCGCATAAAAGAATTTTTGTGATCTGTTAGCCGAATGACATGCTTTCAATCATCGAAGCCAGAGTTGAAAAGCTTTCCAAATAATTTGAAAATCCAGCAAAAAAAAAATTCTCGATCAGCCATTTTCTATTTTGCTTCCTTTTTAGCTAAAATAAGTATATTTTTTCCGTTAAAAGATATATTTTTGCATCCCTTGAATATTTTCACAGTTTTTTACTAAATCCATATTTTGTGGATTTTTTATAATAAAATGATTGATCATATCATTAGCGATATCGTGCCATTTTTAGCCAAATCATCTTTCGGTAGTTTTCGCTGAATGTCCCTTTCAGGCGGCAAAGCATTCTTGTTCTAAACTTGTTTTATCATCAACAGTCGGATCACCGATCGACATGTCTTGCTTGATGCCATTCTGGATGTATATTTAGAGTAGAAATGGAACATTGTTGTTTTTACTGAGGTTGTTAATTATTGGCAGCCGGATCATTGATCGGTGCTATTTGTTGGATGTCATTTTCGGTCACATCTCATCTGGGGAAGAAAATTTCTGTTCTTCGTGGTCATTGGCTTATCATCAACACTATGTGAAATGGGTAAAACTGGTTGCTTTTGTTATGCAGAAGAGATTTTTGATTCTTCTGCACGTGTAGGAAGGAATTTTAAGAGGTTCAGTTTGGCCTTTTTAGTGAAGTTCTCGTGCCTCTTTAAGTTTCCATTTTTAACTCCCAGGCATGTAAGACCGAGTCATTTATTTTAGTGATGTATAAATAAGAAACTAATCAAAATAAATTAATCCCAATAAATTATCCAACAATACCAAAAATTGCAGTTATGATTATCATTCTGTATTTGGGAAGGGATTCTGGAAGATTTTCACAGACTTGCAAATGAAATTGATTCTTAACTATGTCATCTAGCTGCGAAAAATTCATATCCTTACTGACTTCAAGCCGAAATTCCGCTAAATTTTCACAATACTTTCGCGAAATATTCGAAGCCTATTTTGGTAAAAATATCGCATTTTGCGCTGTGTAAAAAAACAAGCTTTTAATTAGACAAATTTGTCCTTTAATTATGTAAATTTAGCTTGAATTCTGCCCCAGAAAGTCATGGATTTATGAAATATAGAATTGTTGTGTTCATATAAGATAAATTAATGAAGAAGTTAATTGACGAATTTTACAATATAGTCACTTGTTTAAAAAAAGATAAAAAAAAAAAATTTGCTTAAAAAATTTTAACTAAAGACAGAAATGTAAAATTAATTTTCTATTTGATTTGGGAATGTGGATGTTTTCATGAAACATGACATTCTTGGAATCTAAGAAAGTTGACATTTGTCTTTTTTCTTAGATTCCAAGAAATGAATGCGTTGAGATATTTTAATCTTTTAAAAATCTGTCTTCAGAAAGAATTTCATTTGGAAAAGATTACGTTGAATTCTCTTGATATTTGAAACATTAAATACGTTAACATATCACAAAAATTTCTCAGTTGCCATCCTGTGATAACTTTTGCGCAATTTTAGGTATTACTTTTTCATAGTAAGCAAATAAAATTTTATTGTATATGTATAGAATTATTTTTTATGTCAGAATAAATTATAGCTGGCGATGAGTTAAGTTGTTGTTGGGTTGGGTTTTATGGCGCAAGGTGCGATGAGTTAAGATTCTTCCGTGCAATTCACTTAAGTACATGTTTTACTAATTCTTAACATTTATCAGGAAATAAGTCTAAATTAATTATGTTTTTTATTTAATTTATGATTTCCTTTTTACCCTGCATATAGGACAGCCAAACGGCTGGAAGCCATTGTAAGGGATTTTTACCATCCACCCCATAAATTGCTTTCTGGGAGATGGTAAAGTACCTTATATGTCAAGAGACAAACAACCATCCACTCGGAAAACTCGCCAACTCTTCAAATGTAAGCAAATGCACAACATTGATTGTTTGTTGTTCAACAGTCTGGGATCCACCCCGGAACCTTAATTTCCATAGAGCGCGTTTGGCCACGTTGAGCCTACCAAATGTGCTTCTCTCTTTTGTTCATTCATTTTAAAATCAGTGACTGGTGATTCGGTGTTTTATAGAACCATTCTTAACTTGGCACAAGATGCACATCAGCTATCGTTTTTTAAACATCTCCTGTGTGTCGTTGTTAGTGTTCGTATTCCCTTTAATGCATGTAAAGAAAACTAACATCCATTTCTCGTAGTTACGTATTAGCTAGAATTGGTTGCAGAACTTGCCATTTCATAGATTCTGGTATTACCATGGTGAACCAATTATTAATATGGTAAAGTTCTTTTCGTCATCGAGGAGCAATTTCTTACATTGTTCGAAATTTGATTCCTTTTAAGAAAAACGTTTTTTTTTTTTTTTTTTTTTTTTTTTTTTTTTTTTTTTTTTTTTTTAAAGCATCGATGCTGTCTTGAATATCAGTCGATTATGCAGAACAAAGTCATGAATTTTCTTGCCGAATGCTCTGCCATAATCAGTGCACAACTAAAATTTGTCTTGATCGAAAATACGTAAAAAAGAAAAATTAATATAAAATCTTAAGAATTTTCCTTTTTTATATTAGAAAAATTATTATGCGTGCTTCATTAGAAACATGCAAAATAAATATTTAAAAACCATTCCTACTTTCATTTTATTGATAAGAAAATTATTCAAAGTAATGACTACTTTTTTCTGTGTTGACTTAAATAAAAATTTGAAAACTAAATTTTTAAAACTTTTATTGTTTTTTCTCAAAAAGCACTTCAATCTTGAGAACCATTCATCTGTTTCTTTTGCACTATCGTTTTGTTGAATATCTCATTCGTTAATTTCTCAACCATATAATCATTTATCACTTACGCATATCTAAGTCCATGATCAAAAAATCGTAAAATGAAATTTCGAGCATTTTTTTTTGTCAGTGTTTATGGATATATCTTCAGGCTCTTTGCTTTTGTCAGTTGCTGTGAATTTTTTGATAAATCATGCATGTCAAAATGACGTGAATATCATTTTTTTACCTCCAACATCATTCCAAGCATAGATTGACAAATGCATTGCTTCTGGATTATCTATTTCATAAAGCAGTTCCAACCCATGATCTTTCAATGTAAAAACGTTTTGCAGTTGACTATCATTAGATGCATCCATTGTAAAGCAGGAGTTAGATTATGTGGGAAAAACTTTACATGAATTATGAGAAATGCTTATATGATTAAAAATGATAGAATAGATAATGACAATAAAGTAAAATATATCCAGCCAAGTTGAAACACATCTCATAAACCTAAAACTCCTTAATCACCATGTCAACATCACATTGTTAAAAAGTATGAACAAGATGACATTAAATATCACTTATTTAAAATTATAGACACTCTGATAGCAAGTGTATATAAACTGCTGCAGTCACAAATCAACACTTCACAGGGTGTATATTCCTATATATAATCATAAGGGTTGGGTATATTTTGCGATTTAATATAGGAGTTGTTTTCCTCTCACGCACATATCACATTGTGCATGATAATTACCAAAAATTTGTAACCTGATTTTATATAAAATGGAAATATTTCAAACATATCCATATTGTACCGAGCTTCGGGGTTCGTGTTGATTAAATAACACAAGAATTTTATTCGTGAAAAAATTCCAGCTGTAATAATAACAATTCTTCAGATACGATAAGAAACAGTTCAAAGGTCTCATATACCTCAGACACGACTAATCGTCTTCACAAAACGGAAAACTCAACTAACTTCTTATCCTTATCCGGTTGGAACTCCAAAGTATTAGCAGCGGGGCTGCTTTTACTTTTCCATCTGTAATAATTTCCCAATAATTGGGTTTAGTTAGTAAAATCATGTATTAGAGAAAAGATGAAAGAGGGGTGGAGTCATGAGCTGGACTCAACTAACTTCGATTTCGATTTTAGATACTTAGCTGTGTGCCTGCCCTTGGGCATCTACACATTCATCGGAATTTCTAGGGCTTAAAATGTCAGGCTTAAGATGTTATTAAGGCTAAAAGGATGAGATTAGATGAAGTTTTTAGACAAGTTGGCGTCTGATGTAAGGAAGGCTGCTATTGGTCTAACAAGAGCATCGCCAGGGAGAATTTCTGCATCGAAAAGAGAAGAGATGTTCGCAAGTAGAGGCTTTCTTGAAGAAATTAGCATTGAGTTTGAATATATGTTGGGAGAGCTGTTAAATTTTCAGATCAATTCTTATATTTTTATTTCTTATATAATATAGTGCATTGACCATATAACGAAGCATTTTATTTTGCATAGTATTTATGATTTTCTTGTCTACCTCTGACAATGTGCACCAGGCGGGAGACGCATATGTGATGATGGGGCGTAAAATAGAAGTATAGAGAAGTTTCTTTAATTTTAGATTTAATTTGGAATATTTCCCAATAATTGGGTTTAGTTTGTGATAATTGTACCAAGCTGCAGCTATTTTAGATTTTATGTGTTCAGTCCAAGTGAATTGTTTGTTGATTTTGATTCCTAAATAGGTTGCAGATTTAACATTTTCAATTTCTTGGCCGAAGATGTAGAGTTTGTTGTTGACTTTGTATTTTTGCGATCTTCTATTTATTATAATTAATTTAGATTTGGAGGCATTAATGACAACTTTCCAATTATTGCACCATCTTTCAATATTGAAAATTCTGTCTTGCAGTCGTGAAATGGCAAGATTCGGATTCTTGACGCGTACCACTATGCCAATATCATCTGCGTAGTGTAGTGATCCCTTTCTCACGTCCTTAATTAGTAACGGAAATGGCAATTTCCCCTTCTCAGCCCATCTGGGAAGGGTGAATAAATTCCCACGCTTGGACGTATGGACTCACAGTTCGGACAGGAAATACATTCCGACCCCCTTTTTCTCTTGGGGGAAGCAGGCGCCAGGGAGAACGCGATATACTAGTTGAGCGGAGTACGACCGGCCCCAGCCACTTGGTACGCGACCGTCTTGCGATGTAGTAGAAATGTAATAAACGCTTTCTTGAATTGGAGTCTTGATTCTGTTCTTCACTCCGAACACCAATCACCATAGTGGTGACCCGAGAATTTATGAACCTCATACCTATGCTCATTTTTCCTGAATAAAAACTGTATAATTATGGAGTCAGCGGCTGTTGTCATACCAACATTCATAAAAGCAGACCCTTCGTTGTGGTTTTATATGATAGAAAGTACTTTCGCACAAGTGACTCCTAAGCCTATAACTGACTCTAAAACGAAATATAATTATGTAGTCGCTCATCTTCCTCCAGAAACGGCAACCATTGTCAGGGATGTCATTATGCAGCCAGACACAACAGACCCGTATCAAAATCTGAAGGGAAAATTAGTGGAACGGTGTTCAGAAAGCAAGACTCAAGAAATTCAACGGTTGTTAGCTGGAGAAAATCTGGGAAACCGGAAGCCTTCGGAATTGTTACGGAGCATGAAACGTCGAGCCGAGAACCACAACATCGATGATTCTTTACTCCTAGAACTTTTCAATCAAGCAATGCCAGTTCCATTGCAGACGATCCTAGCATCGATTTCTTCTCTGACTTCCGACAAAGCTGCTGAGATTGCCGATAGAATTCTACAAATTCCTCCTCAAAATGCCTTTGCTGTCTCCAGTCAAGTTCCTATTCAATCATCATTCACCGTAGAAAAGAAATCCAACTTCGATGCTCTTTACGAGGAAATAAAGGAGCTACGTAAGGAAATTGCGGAAATACGATCCAGATCGAGAAGCAAGAATCGGCGCCAGGAGAATTTTTACCATCGGCAGCGATCTTCTTCACGAAATAAACTTTGCTTTTATCATGCCCGATTTAAGGAAAAGGCTCGAAAATGTACACCTCCATGCTCATTCCAGGGAAACACACTCCGGGGGAGTAGCTTCGACGGACTCCTCCTCCGAAAATTTTACATCTCGTCACATGTTCATAACGGACAAAAATACAGGTACGTGTTTTCTTGTTGATTCAGGGAGTGATGCTTCTATAATTGTCGCCTCTAAACAAGAACGCACACTTCCCGTTCTTCAAACATTTCGCGCTGCTAACGGTAGTTCTATTAATGTGTATGGCCGTAAATCGGTAACTGTCAATTTTGGGTTAAGAAGAAATTTTACTTACTCATTTTATATTTGTAATGTATCCAGTGCAATATTAGGTGCAGATTTTTTATATCGTTTTAATTTATACCCAGACTTAAGGAATAAGCGTCTTGTAGATAATACAACGAACTTAAAAGTATATGGTAAAATATTTAGCTGTAAAATATTTTCTATAAAATCTATTTTTGTAAATAATGTATATGGTAAAGTATTGTCAAAATACCCCGATATCACAAAATTACCAGATCCTGATATGCCTATAAAACATAATACGGTTCATTATATAAATACCAAAGGTCCATCAGTCGTAGCTAAGCCTAGACGTTTAGCACCTGACCGGCTAAAAAGTGCAAAAGCTGAATTTCAGCGCATGATTGAACTGGGTCATATGCGAGCATCAAAAAGCCAATATGCTTCTCCTTTGCATTTGGTGTCTAAAAAGCGTACTGTCGAGTGGAGACCGGTCGGTGATTTTCGTGCCCTTAATGCACAAACTATTAAAGAGCATTATCCGATTCCTTGCATAACCGATTTTACTTCAGATTTACATGGCAAACTAGTGTTTAGTCATGTCGACTTCATCAAATTCCGATTAAAACCTGCATATCAATTCTCAGATGAAATGGATAATGGCGAATTAACCATGTCCAACAAAACTTCTAATAGTTCTGATATTCAGTCTCCTTCACAACCACTGCACAGTACTAGAAGTGGTAGGAAAGTTCATTTTCCAAAACATTTAACTACTGAATATGTAATGTAGATAAATAATGTCTTGTTTATATATCATTAACTAAATATACTGAAAATTAATAAACTAAAATATGTGTAAAATATTACGGAGTATATAAATTTATGGTTTATTCTGTATTAAATCACCAATATATGTCAACATTTTGTTAAAATTCATATTATTGAAAATAGCTACATGTTTTGTATGTTTGTATATTTTTCTTTGTGACGCGAACTAAGTCGCTGGGGGCATATTCTGTAGTGATCCCTTTCTCACGTCCTTAATAAGTAACGGAAATGGCAATTTCTCCTTCTCAGCCCATCTGGGAAGGGTGAATAAATTCCCACGCTTGGACGTATGGACTCACAGTTCGGACAGGAAATACATTCCGACCCCCTTTTTCTCTTGGGGGAAGCAGGCGCCAGGGAGAACGCTACTAGTTGAGCGGAGTACGACCGGCCCCAGCCATCACCCTCTATAGCTAAGAAAGCCTGAACACTCCCTTGTGACGTCATCAACCGATGGCTGCAATCAACCGCCTTCGTTCACGATTAAAATATTCCGAAGGAACTGTTTTTATGTTGTTTAAAAAATCCCTCGCAATCAATTACTATAATATTTTTAAATTAATATTGATATTATTTCCACGAAGAAGAATAAAAAATTAATAGCAACTATATGTAAAAACTTATTCAAGTATAACTTTGAATGAAAACTTTCTATAAAATCTCTAGTCAATGAAATTTTATTCAATATTGGATATTAAAATTTCTTTGGTGTACTTTCAATGGAAATATATATCTGGTGATTATTAATGTGCTAAATCTAATAATAGAATTATTTTTATGAAAAGTATATTTATACATAATTAGTCATTCCTGTGCATTTTTTTAAAATTCAAGCAAAACATTTTGGGTGTTAAAGTTTATTCTAAAATAATAAATAGCAACATAATCTATTATGAATTAAAAATATTTCTTTAAAATTTATTAAATGCAATACACATGATTAATTTATTAGCAAAATACATTCCCTGCGTATGATAGATTTTAAATATTTAATGCATTTAATGGGTGATAATTTTGTGTGGTTGACGAAGAAAAGACAATCAGAAAAATAAAAAATAATTTATTAGAATCATACTTTCTTTATATTTCTTCAAAAATAATGCATAAATTTAGTTTGAAAAAGAAATATTCACATAAACATTTTCTTTAAAAAATAATGCAAGTTTGGCAATTTGAAATCTTATACATACAATGACTAAAATTAATAAATTAATATATATATATATATATAAACAAAATTTACCTATATAATTTTGAATATTACAACACAAATAAATTATTTACATACATTAGAACAAAGTTAAACTATATACATAATTACTACATTTTTATTCAATTTATTTTTTGATACATTCATAATAACGGATAAAAATAACTATTTGAATATACTGAAATTTATTTTCAAAATGATTTTAGTTTTAAAAGGAAATAAAGATATTGGATACAATTTCTATTTCAAATTGCATTAAAAAGTAATTTTTTTAAGAATTATGAAAAGTTTGAAGTTTTCTTTTTTAGATAGAGCATTAATCATTATAGAGTAATTGGTTTTTGTGCAATAATTTTTAAGGAATATATTTATGCACGATTTGACGATGAACAATTTTATTTCTTCAGCAGCATGTCCATTTTCACATATTTCAAAAGGAAGGTAAATTTCAGATTCATTTAGAATCCTTCTAATTATTGAAAATGCATATGCTCTATGATTAGAACATTTAAGGAATTCCTTTTCATATTCAATAGATAACAATTTACTTATAACTAAATAACAAAAAATTGTTATTGTTATTTAGTTATAAGTAAAGAAATCTGTTCCTTTACAAAATATAAAACATCTTTCTGCAGTTTATTTACAGTATTTTCTGACAAAAAGGATAAAGTATTATCAATTAAGTCAAATAAATCTGTTTCATGATCTTCATAATTTTCATTTAATTTAATTTGCTTTATATTTTGTAGTATATTACTAAGATCAATAACATTAATATGAAATGGTAAAGAATATTTACTTACTTTTGTTATTGGCACATTTTTAATAAAACCATTTATAGTCAAATTTTCAGCAAAAACTACAGAAGCACACACATTTGGATATGGATTACAATCAATATTCAAAAACAAAAAATTACTTTTTTTATTGACTACACTCCAAAAATCCGGAATGTCTACAATTTTCAAGCATTTTTTCATTTCTTCTAAATTCGCAAAATAATACTTAATCACTCTCTTTACTTTGTATTCTTAATCACTCTCTTTATTTTGAGCAATTGCTTCACTCAGTTATGTATTTTCAAATATTTGCTATTTAGTTGAATGATCCTCTCGATGACATATTTCGTTTGTTAAATAACTGGGGCATCCTTTGAAGACACACGGTACAGCATAGGATGCAATTTGGGATTTTGTAGGTTTACAATTATTTTTTTACCATTTTTCTCATCAAAAGCTTATCTAGTTCTTTATATATCTGTTGGTTTAAAATGCAGTTCACACACCTAGAAGTAAAATTTAAATATAAGAAAGCTGATATACATGAAACAAAGAAGTAAGTCTTCTTTACTAATTTCTATTTGATATGATAAGTAATCTCAGTATTTTCTTTTCTAATAATAGATTATCGAAACAACAACATTAAGATCATTCTGAAATTGATTTCGAAATAGCTTAGTGTTTAGTATTATTATAGTTCTCTTTTACCCCGACGCATTTTATTGCTACATCGAAAAATTAATAATTAATTTACTTTTCTATGAAAATTTATATTTGAACAATATGAATTAAATGAGTAATAAATTTTAAAAAAATTCCATAGGAATTCACTTTTGATTTCATTTGAAGTTTTCTATAACTGTTAATGTTATTAAAAAAATCAAAATTAAAATAACTAGCTAAACATGATGCAAATGAAACAATAAATAAAATTAATTTACTTACCCTGGAATGTTTAGTCACTTCCATGTTTTCTCTCGGCATTGCGCGAATCCATTGGCGTTTTAAACCTTCACGTGGGAATCGAAATAGAGAAACTTTGGGTCCATTATCATAGATGCCTTTACAGGCAATTACACAACATTTATAAGGCATGTTCTTGAATATTGTAAGGAATAAAAACAATATATTTTAAAAATATGCCGAAAATGAGTGATTGGTTAATGGTAAACAACACAGTAACAAGTCTCTGTTCAAGCGTCACTTAGAAAGCGATAGCCTGCGGATGCAACGTCACCGACATTTGGTCACGTGGTAGTCAGGCTTTCTGCTATTAGAAGGTACTGCCCCAGCCACTTGGTACGCGACCGTCTTGCGATGTAGTAGAAATGTAATAAACGCTTTCTTGAATTGGAGTCTTGATTCTGTTCTTCACTCCGAACACCAATTACCATAGTAGAATGCCGTAAGGCTGTGGATATTATCTTCAATTGGGAAGTCATGAGTGTAAAATAAATAGAGCATTGGGCCCAATATGCTTCCTGCGGAACACAACTAACTTCTTAAACTAACTTGTAATCTGAGAGCCAACTCGAAGGTTTCTACTCATTCATCTTGTTTTAGTGCTGTTGGCCTGTGATTTTAAAAGTCATTGATTGAAAGAGAAGGAAAGGGGGATCATTGCCCCGAAATAATTGCATCGCTACAGTAGTGGTCTTAGATGGATATCTTCTTTGAAGTTTTCAAACTGAAAGATGCTATTGAAATTGGCAGTATTGCAGACAGTTGCTTTTTGATAATACTTATGGTTGATGCTGGCAATGTAATTATGAAGAGGCAGAGATCATGATGAATAGAATTATTTCTAATGTAGTAAGGGGCGTTAGTAATTCTTCTGAAGATTTTATTTTGAAATACGGTCAATTTCTCGAGTATTTTTTCTTTGATAGTGTTCCAGTCTGAGGATTGCTGTGTAGATGAGTCTTTTAGTTTTTATTGTTGCCGGGGGGTGTGGTCCTATTAAGGGTTTTAATTTGTTGTAGTATGCATTTGTTTTGGCGATGACTGATTCAACATGATCTTCCCCAGGTTAGTTTATGATTTAAAGTGAGTCCAAGATATTTGCTTTTTTAACAATTGGAACTTCGGTGTTGAGGAGGATTAAGTTGTTGGTGATTTTTTGTCTATTTCTTGTTCTAATATTTAAAAGTTGAGATTTTTGGGCATTAATTTTGACTTTCCATTTTTGGCACCAGTTTTCTATTGCTTCAGCTTTATTTTGCAGTGTGTCAATGGCAAGATTGACATTTTTGGATTTTGTTTTGATTCCAGTATCATCGGCATATTATTGTAATCAAGTTTATCTATGGGAAAGTCGTAAGTGATAGAGGATTGGCCCGAGGATGCTCCCTTTTGGGACTCCAGAATTAATGTTTTCGGTTGTAGAGGTGTGATTGTTAATTTTGACTTGAAACTTTCTGTTTGATAGGTAACTTTGTAGGATTCTGATTAGGTTAGTAGGAATTTTGGTATCTATTAGTTTGAAGAGTAGACCAGTGTGCCAGACACTGCCAAATGCCTTTGCGACATCAAGCATGAGGAATGCGATGGATTGCTTGTTGCGGATTGATCTGCCCATATAGTCAATGATACGGATAAGTTGCTTAGTGGTGTCTAGGATTTTTTTTAATCCATATTGTTCATCAGGAAGTTGGTGGAGTAAGTGTTGAAGTCTGTTTAGTATAATTCTTTCAAAAATTTTGCTTATTGTGCTGAGAAGGCTTATAGGTCTGTAATTTGGTGGCATAACTGGATCTTTGAGGGGTTTAGGAAAAAGAACAATGATGGCTTTTTTCCATTGAGTTGGAAAGTATTGATTTTGAAGGCAGCTGTTGAAGATGTTTTTAATAATTTCGAGGTAATTTTGAGGGATATTTTTGATCATTTTGTTACTAATATTGTCTTAGCCGGGAGCTTTGCGATTTTTGAGGTTTTTAATAATTTTAACTATTTCTTCAGAGGTGGTTAGAGCAATAGATTCGGCAGGTGCATTGTTTCGGAGGAATTTTACAGTTTTTCTAATAAGTTTGTCGGAGTCTTCATCAGGATCTTCATTATTAGGTGAGAATTGGTCTTCAAGGGAATCAGCAAAACTTCGACTTTGTCCTTGGAATTGAAAACAAGACCCTGCTTGCCATGTAGACGTCTGTTTATTTGTAATCTCTTTTGAGAGTTTTGGTTAGTTGCCAAGTGGAGTTATAGTCGGTGCAGATATTTTCTATTTTGTTATTCCACGATTTTTTCCTATAGTTTTTGCATAGTTCACGAATTTGTCTGTTTAGTTTATTCATTTCTATTTTAAAGTTAGGATCCTGTGTTATTTTGCCATTTTTTGCGAGTCCAGTTTCTTTGTTTGATGATAATTTTAATTTCTTTTGGTAGGATATGGTGATTAGGTATTGGATTTTCGTAAATTGTCTCTCTGTTAATGGCATTTTGAAGGTCTTCGTTAAGTTTGTTGATGGAGTTTTCTATTTCATTGCAGTCTGTTGGTGGCGGGTAGTTTTCACTGTTTCTGACGAGGATGTTATGGTAGAGATTCCAGTCTATTTTTGAGATTTTCTTTATGGTTTGCGAGAGGGTATTACCTATTGTTGCTATTACTAGTACATGGTCTGAGGAAAGATTGTTGAGAACGTCTGCTGCTATTGGGATGCTAGTGCTTGAGATGAAAAAATCTAGAATGTCGGGCCTATGAAAATCATTTGGTGGGTAGTAAGTAGGATGAATTGGTGCAGTAACTTTAATATTAAGCTGATTAATTATTTGAATGAGATCTTTTCCATTTTTTTGTTGTTTCTACATCCCCAGCTAATATTTTTGCTATTAAAATCTCCTCCTATGACGACTGGAAGATAGTCAGGAAAAAGGTCTTTGATTTGTTTAAGCGTTAGTTTGTGTTGAGGTGCGTTATACAGAGCTGTGAATTTAATTAGAGGGTAATTTTGAGTTTGGATAACTATTGAGATTTCTTCAAATCCTTGATTATTTGTTTTGCTGTATTCTGTTGGAGCTAGAGATCTTTTGGCAATAATTGCGACACCTCCTCCTTTATGGGATTCTCTATTGCAGAAGAAAGTTGAGTAGTTTGCAATTTTAAGGGTGTTTTGTCCATTGAAATCAGTTTCTGTTATTAGGCAGATGTCAATATTATTTTCTGTAATGAAGTCTTTTAGTTCGGTTAATTTTTGTGCAAGGCCATTAGCATTCCAGAGTGCAACGATGAATGGTGTAAAATTTATTTGTTTTAAACATTATTTGATTGTTGATGTTGGCTAGAGGTGTTACTAATTATTGTTTTGGTAATTTCTATAATTCCAGATTGCTTTATGTAGTTAACTAGGTTTTTTAGTTCTGTCATTATTTGTTGTGCCTCGTTTAAGGTTGTCTTGTTTTCTTCATTAATTTTTTCATGTTTTGCTGCTTCTGCTGATGAAGGTTCTATTTTGGTATAATTTGTTATTTGTGTTATTAATTGTTGAGATTAATTTTGTTTCTGTTTTTGGATATTTAGGGCAGCCTCTTTGATTTTAGGGATGGTCTCCGCCGCAATTTGCACAAGTAGCTGGGATTTCTTTCAATTTGGTACATTGGTACTGAGGTGCTCACCAGCACCCTTAGACATCTGGGGGAGTGTCGGCATGAAGATTGAACGAGGTTGAACGATTGACATCTGTAACATTGTGTTACTCCTCGTTTTTCTCGGTAGGATTCGATTTTTACCTTCAGGTTGATAACATAGTTTTTATCATAAATAGTTTTGGAGTGCTTTGTAGGTGGGAGAGTTACAAGAAATAATGGTAATTTAATTATGGTTCCTTCGGATTTTCTTGTGAATTGAGTAATGTTAAGTACTGTGAAGCCATCATTTTGTAGATCTTCGGAAATTTCAGTTTCTTCTGGTAGACTTCTAATTACTATTTTAATGTTTTTGTCAGTTGGGAGAATGTATGTATGGAAATTTATTTTAAGTTCATCAAATTTTGCTGTTATTGTACAATGGGCATTTGAATCTGGTACTTTTAAATTTATTGAATCTCCAGCCATTTTTCCTGAATATCCTATAATTTTTAAATCGTCCAGTAATTGTTTAATTTGCTTCCATTTAATTTTGTTATCTTTGATAATAATGGGTGGAATTTTTGGATTTTTAAGCTTGGCCAATTGAAAACTTTCATTATTATCTTCTTCCATCTCTTGTGTTTGATCTTCATGTTCCTCTTGTTCCGAATTTTCGATTGCAAAGTTTTGATATTTTTCACAAATTTCACTTATTATTGGAGTAATATTGAGTTTGTCTCCACTTTCATTTGATTCCGGGTGATTTTTGGACTGTTTAAAGTTAGAATTTTCACTAATATTCGGGTTTACATCCAAATTTTGTTTACCATTAGATTTGGTGGATGTGTCTTTTGATAGGGCGTGGCTTGTGACGTCGTTTTGCTGACATTTTGATTTTCCATTATTTTCGATGATTTTGACTTTATTTGGTAACGATTCCTTGTTCTTGTCATGATTTTCGAAATTAACAGTTGATATAAGGCGCTTTTCTATTGTTTTTTGTCTATTTTCTTCGATTTTGTCTAAATAAACTTCATTTTGAAGAATTTCGAAATAATTTCCTCTTTTTGAGGTGGCGTCAACTATCGGTCTTTTTGAAGGTACTTGAAGAATTCGAATTTTTATTTTCTTTGGTTATTCTATTGATTTTACTAGGTTTTTTAGCTGGTTTTTGGATTTGAAATTGTTGGGCGAAGGTCATGAAGATGTTTGCTATTTCATTTCGTTGCTCATCATCAAATTCTGTGGTATTTTTCATGTCGTTCATTAATATGCCAATTTCTTCAATTTTATTTCTAAAATTGTCGATGACTGATCTTGAGAGGCTCATTTTACTGGAAATACTCGCACCAGCAGAGGAAATTCCTTGAGGAGGGATCTCGGTTGGATAAGACGAGGATTTGTTGTTTTCCGTGTCCATAATTTCATCTGATTCGTTTCCTTTGTTGTCAATGTTAGGCTTAACCGTGTTGTCCAGATTTGTGCAGCTGGGTGATGCAGCTAAATCACCCGGTCCTAAATCGCGCCCTGAAAAGGGCACACCAGCAGAAAATTTCAATATTCAAACAATTGCCAGAGGATATTCAAAACTTATGTTTTATGCACTTGCATTTTTACAATATTAAATTTTTTAAAAAAAGTGAAGATTTTAATTCCACTTTTTAAACAATTTTCAATTTGAATCACTAATTTAGTACAAGAACTTCGCACAAATGTTCTATATTTCTTCCTTTTTTCAATTTCTATTTTGAATCAATTTTGCATGCAAAGAATATAAAAGTATAGATCCTACGTTTGCAGTCTTCACAAATTGCACAGGTGGTGCAATATGCAGTAATCCAATATATCAAAACACAAATAAAATTGGAATCTAATAATTTATCGTGTATACCAAACATAATATATGATCATTTCCCGGCCAATGCACCATGAAAAAGAAAATTCTAATTGATGAATCAATAATTCGAATAAATCTAAAATTGAAAGATGCCTTCAAATCATGGCTCGGGAAAGTAAATAAGATCATATATTGTAATAAAAACTATTTTAATAAACACAAAAGGTACACACATAATAGACAAGTAACATAAATTCTAAACAATCAATTACATTTAAGAAATCTAAAGGAACTTATCGTTCCATCGAAAGAGAGTGGGAGTATTTCTCTCCATCAAATCAAAATCTGAAGTGTTTAAGATCATACAAGTAGTTGGTGACAGCGCCATCAATTAAAACTTTTTCTTCAGCTTTAACCACAAATATAGCAAAAAATTGGTTAGGTGTTATTATTTAAAACGAACCCACGATCAGTGCGCAATTTAGAAGTTAAACAGGTTTGTGCAAATGTTGTAAATTGCCACCCTTAAAGTAATGCTGCAGCTTTTAATAAAAAGGGAATTTTAGAAGAAAAATCTCAATAATCCCTTTCTACATGTTATGATATTAATACTATTTAAAAATACTTAAAAGTGCAAATATTAGGAAATTCCTTTATCAATTTAAATTTTTATATTTATATGTTAAAAAATACATTTTTTTATAGTATTTTAGGATTTCATTTCATTACAAAAAATATAGTTTTTCAGAAAGAATTATTTACTTTTGTTTCGCATTCTTGACTCTGCAGTTCGAGATTTGCATCAGATTTGATGCGTGTTATGAAAATTTATAGCCATAGGAAATGTTAATTTTTGCAATGTCTAGGAGTAATTGCATGAGTAAAGAATAATAAAAATTTTTACGATTGAATGTAAATAATATTTCATATCGCAGGTGCTACCACTACACTTTCTGTGGCCACAATTATAGCAAGAATTTTGTTAAGTGTTTTTATCTAAAACGAACCCACGATCAATGTGCAAATTACGAGCAAAACATGTTTTGTGAAAATGTTCTAAATTGAACCTTTAAGGTACAGCTGTAGTTTATATTATTTTGAAAAAGGAATTTTATAGAAAAATATCTAGTTCTACATGTTATGACATTAATGCTTTTTAAAACTAGTTAAGACTGCAAATATTAGCAAAGCATCCTTTATGCATTTAAATTTTTATATTTATTTATTAAAAAAAACACTTTTCATAGTATTTTACGATTTCATTTTACTACAAAAATACAGTTTTTCAGAAGAAATAATTTACTTTTGTTTCGACTTTTTGACTCTGCAGTTCGAGAATTGCATCACATTTGATGCGTGTTATGAAATTCATAGACACAGGAAAAGTTAATTTTTGAAATGTCTTGGAGTAATTGCATCTGGAAAGAATAATAAAAAATTTTACGATTGAATGTAAATAATATTTAACATAGCAGGTGCTTTTATCCCAAAAGTAGCTACCACTATAAATGCTTTGCCCATAATTATAGCATAAAATTTGTTAGTTGTTTTTGCATAAAACTTGCCCACGATAAATATGCAAGTAAGAAGTTAAAAAAATGTGTGCAAATGTTGTAAATTTCAACCCTTAAGGTATTGCTGCAGTTTATATTATTTTGAAAAAAAAAATTAAAAATTTAGTTCTACTTGTTATGACATTAATGGGAATTAAAAATAGTCAGAAGTGCAAATATTCGGAAAATATCCTTTAAGCATTTAAATTTTTATTTTTATTTGTTAGAAAATACACTCATTATACTATTTTATGATTTCATTTTATTACAAAAAAACATAGTTTTTTAAAAAGAATTATTTACTTTTGTTATGCCTTCTTGACACTACAATTGGAGATTTGCATCAGATGTGATCGATGTTATGAAATTTATAGCCATTGAAAATGTCAATTTTTGAAATTTCTTGTAGTAATTGCATCTGTAAAGAATAATAGAAATTATTGTGATTGTAAGTAAATAACATTTAACATAGCAGGTGTTTTTATCTCACACGCTGCTACCGCTACACATGTTTTGGCCACGGTTGTAGCAAAAAATTTGTTCGGTGTCTTTTATAAAATGCCCGCATGAGCAATGTGCAATTTACAAGTTAAACAAAATGTGTAAAAATATTTTAAATTGCCACCCTTAAGATAATGCTGCAGTATTTATTATAATAAAAAGGGAATTTTAGAAGAAAAATCCCAAAACTTTTGTTTTACGTTTTATGTCATTTGTAGCATTTAAAATAGTGAAAAGTAGAAATATTGGTAAAATACCCATTAAAAATTTAAATTTTTATTTATTAGAAAATCCAGTTTTCAAGGTATTCTATGATTTCATTTTATTACAAAAAATATGGTTTTTCAGAAAAAATTATTTACTTTTGTTTCGCTTTCTTAACTCTGCAGTTCGAGATTTGCATTAGATTTGATGCGTGTTATGAAATTTATAGCAAAAGGAAATGTTAAATTTTTGCAATGTCTAGGAGTAATGGTATCTGTAAAGAATAATAAAAATTGTCACGATTAAATGTAAATAATATTAGTTTTCATCACACAAGCAGCTACCACTACACTTGCTTTGGCCACGATTGTAGCAAATAATTTGTTAGGTGTTTTTATATACAACATGCCCACGATCAATAGGCATTTCACAATTTAAAAAAGTTTAGTGTAAATGTTGTAAATTTCAACCCGTAAGGTATTGCTGCAGTTTTTATTATTATAAAACGGGTTTTTTTAGAAGAAAAATCTCATAAGTTTTGTTCGACGTGTTATGTCATTTGTGGCATTCAAAATAGTGAAAAGTAAAAATATTGGTAAAATATCCATTAAAAATTTAAATTTTTATTTATTAGAAAATTCAATTTTCAAGGTATTCTATGATTTGATTTTATTTAAAAAAATGTAGTTTTTCTGAAAGAATTATTTAATTTTGTTGCACTTTCTTGACACTGCAGTTATATATTTCCATCAGATGAATGCATATCATGAAATTAATAGCCATAGGAAATGGCAATTTGTGCAATATATGAAAGTAATTGCATCTGTAAAGAACAATAAAAATTGTTAAGATTGTATTTACTTAATATTTAATATCACAGATGCTTTCATCTCACAGGCAGCTTTAACCACAATGATAGCAAAAAATGTGTCAGGTGTTTTTATCCCAAACGAACCCACGATCAATGTGCAATTTACAAATTTAAAAGGGTGTGTGCAAATGTTTTAAATTGGACCCTTAAGATACAACCGCAGTTTATATTATTTTAAAAAAGAGATTATAAAAGAAAAATATCAAAAATCTTGTTCTACATGTTATGACATTAATGCTATTTAAAACTAGTTAAAAGTGCAAATACTGGTAAAGCATTCTTTATACATTAAAATTCTTATTTTTATTTATTAAAAAATACACTTTTCATAGTATTTTATGATTTCATTTTATTACAAAATATATGGTTTTTAAGAACGAATTATTCAATTTTGTAACGCCTTTTTGATACTGCAGTTCGAGATTTGCATCAGATTTGATGCATGATATGAAATTTATAGACATAAGAAATGTTACTTTTTGCAATGCTTGGAGAAATTACCTCTGTAAAGAATAAAACTTCTAAACATGTTGAGGAACAAAGCATACAGCAGCGAAGCTGCTTTTACTTCTTCGTCTTGATGAATTAAATCGGACAGTAAGGAAAAGAAATAGGTAGGAAGAGTCTGGTGGCTAAGAGAGGAGGGGGAGAGGGTTCGTCCGAAAGGCGAACGCTCATTGGATGGTGGCTACAAGCCGTCATGAGAAAAGAAAGAAGAGGAATAATAACTTTTCGAATGAAAAATACTGAAAATACAAATTTTTTTTTTTTTTTTAACAAGAAATTCTGGTTAATATATGTGGGATAAGTAACAAAATATTTACAATATTTACAATTTGGAATGGAAATGGCTGGACAGAACCGCGTCACTCAGGTAATGTGCGGCCAGCGGTCTGATTTTAACATCCTCTGCGAAGTTAGTGGAGTGGAAAATTTCATTGAATTTTGTCTCTTTGCAGCTCTCAGCTTCGTTGAAGAATTTAATGTTAAGCTTGGTAATATGTTGTGAGAGGTAATCAATCTTCAGGTCTCTGTGAATAGATTTATTCGTTAGGTAATAAGGTGCTCCGAGAAGGCTGCGCAGCATTTTATTTTAGAAAGTATTGAGGGATTTGATTGTGGTTTTGTCTGCAGTACACCAAGCTGGGGACAGGGCCGGCGCTAGCAGCTTCGCCACCCCGGGCAAAGAGGTAAAATGCCGCCCCTTTACAACAAAAATTAAGAGATAAATTAAACCCTTTCTACAATTAATGGTAAAATAAAACGAGTAAAAGAATTGCAATCATCAGCTATGTTGAAGTTTTGATTAGCAAAAAAATACTAGTTTATTTATTTACGTTTTTGGCACTAAATTAAAATTAGGATTGCGCAGAAAAAAAGGAAAGAGTCATTTCTGGTGCATAATTATAAAATACAGAACAGATATTTAAAAAAAGTAAAACAAATTATAAAACCACTAAATATTAAAACTTTATTACATATTAAAAATACATTTAATCCTAGAGTTGAAATTAAAATTGCTTTTTTCTCACTTTTAATTCGGAAAATAGTTTTATAATTTCTTTAACATTAATTTTTTCAGCCAGTTCATGTTCGACGGCTATTGTTGTTAAGCCGTTTAGTCGATCCTTGGTAGTTGTGGAGCGTAAAAATTTTTTAATTAATTTTAATTTGGAGAAACTCCTTTCTATACTTGCCACACTTATTGGGAGAGTCAGCAATATTCATAAAACTATACCAAGTTTGGGAGAAAAATACAGGTTCAATATGAATAATCTCAACTGGACTTTCTTTTTTGTTTAGCAAAGCCAAAACAGCTACTATCTCGTCTGCCAAGTCATATTTATATCGGATGAATTCCCATCAGTCAACACTGTTTCTAAATTTTTACAATACTTTATATGTCGTTTTGAGGAATATCTTTTAAATCAGAAATATTGTATAAAAATTGGAAATAGTTGCTGTGGGTACTGATCAAATCAAACCTGGATTCGAGTGCATTGATGGGTTTATCTAATGTAAATAAATAAAATCCTGCCTTATATTTCAAAGCAGGATCTTCTATTGGATCATTTTTTGCCTCATAGTCGAAATTAACATTCCTTCTTTGAGCTCTATGACGTGGCTTGGTGAGCTCAAAATTAGCTGGTATGTCAATTTCGTCTGCGAGTTCTCGAGCATCGCAAAGCATTTCATTAAAGGCTCTGTCCGATCTAAGATCCTTGAAAAAATCTTTACAAATTTTCAAGAGCTCCATAGTAGATGGTAAATCATAGTCTTTTGTCTGCAAGAACTTACTTATAGGATTGATACAATTTAAGATTTTGTACCAATTTACAATGCAGCATAAGAATTTAAATTGTTTAACACAACTTAATAGTCCAGAAGGCTCAACTCTTAAAGAGTTGTCAACCTCCGAGTTATTACAAACAGCAAGTAAAGCATCGTATATCCCTCCCAATTGATACATTAGTGGTTTTAATGCATCTATTCGGCTTTCCTAAAGAGTATCACCTAAAGGTTTCAAAGTAAGTCCGGAAACATATTTTAAATCGAAAATTTGATGAGGAAAAAAATAGATTTATTTTTTGAACTATATTAAAAAAATTGGTAGCTTCGAAGGATACTTTTGCCACGTCATTAACTACCAAGTTTAATGAGTGGCTGTTACATAGAAGGTAAAATGCTCTTGGATTTAACGCATTCATTCTAGATTGTACTCCCGATTTACTGCCTCACATGATGGCCCCATTATCGTAAGCCTGGCCCTTCATATCCTGCAAATTCAATCCCAATGTTTCAAGTCTTTTAAGTATTAGAGCTAGAAGTTTATATCCAGTCGATCTTTCAACCGGAAGAAAGCCTAAAAAGCTTTCATTAATTTTAATGGAAACCTCCTTGGTATTGGACTTGTCAATGGATACATACCTTACTAAAACTGTCATTTGCTCAATCTTGCTGATACCAGGAGTGCAATCTAGAATTATTGAATAATATTTAGCTTTTGTAATATCAGTAATAATATGAGATGTTATATTTTCAGCTAAAAGAATAATCGATTTATTTTAATTTAGCTTCTTCTTTTTTAAGCACTCTGTGGATATGCTCCTCCATTACTAGATCAAACTGAGCAAGTAATTGAATAATTTGTAAAAAATTACCGTTACCGAAATCGTAAAGTTTGTCACTGTATTCTTTGACTTAATTCAATCCAAGACTTTTGACTTTCGATATGTTTTTTAGAGGTTTCATGTTGATTTAAAGTCTTAGCGAGGTGCTTCCAATCTTTAAAACCTCCAATAGAAAGGGAACTTAAAGTAGAACCAAAAAGAAACAAATTTTTGCTGTATGTTTAAAAAACACCCTGTATATATACAGGGTGTTAGGGGTTTGATTTAAAATATCTTAATGCATAAAAATGTGATTCGTTTTAAACAAAAAGGTTTAGTATATCATAGGTCAAAACTCAATTATTTTAGAAAGAGAAAATGTTTAAAAGTTTGAGAAATTTAATTTTAGGGCCAATTTGCCGCCCTCTAAGGTTGCCGCCCCGGGCAGGGGCCCGGCTTGCCCACCCCTAGCGCCGGCCCTGCTGGGGATGCATAAGTTATTATTGGTCGGATCATGGAGTTGTAAAGAATAATAAAAATTGTCACGATTAAATACTATCGCAACAATAAAATAGTATTTAACATAACAGGTATTTTCATCCCACACGCAGCCAGCACTACACTTGCTTTGGCCACGATTATAGCAAATAATTTGTTAGGAGTTTTTATATAAAACGTGCCCATGATCAATATGCAATTTACAAGTTAAACAAGTTGAGTGCAAATGTTGTAAATTTCAACCCTTAAATACCTTAATTCTGCAGTTTATATTATTATAAAATGGGTTTTTTAGAAGAAAAATCTCAAAAATTTAGTTCATGTTATGACACTTGTGGCATTCAAAAGAGTGAAATGTACAAATAATGGAAAAATATCCTGTTTTTAAATTTAAATTTTTTTGAAAATACAACTTTAAAATATTGTATGATTTCATTTTCTTACAAAAAATATAGTTTTTCAGAAAGAATTATTTAATTTTGTTATGCTTTCTTGACCCTGCAGTTAGAGATTTGCATCCGATTGCATGCATGTTTCTAAATTTATAGCCATAGCAAATGGGAATTTTTGCAATATCTGAAAGTAGTTGTATCTGTAAAAAATAATAAAAAGTGTTATGATTGTATTTAAATAATATTTAATATAGCAGGTAACTTCATCTATACGCAACAACCACTACAAACGCTTTGCCCACAATTATAGCAAAAAACTTGTTAGGTGTCTTTTATAAAATGTAACCACGATCAATGTGCAATTCACAAGTTAAACAAGTTGTGTGCAAATGTTGTGAATTGCAACCCTTAAGGTACTGCTGATTATTATTTATTATTGCTGATATTCTTTTAAAAAAGGGATTTTAAAAGAAAATATCGAAAA